>VZUI01082949.1:0-36537 GCA_013401135.1 Cettia cetti
AATAAAATAAAATAAAATAAAATAAAATAAAATAAAATAAAATAAAATAAAATAAAATAAAATAAAATAAAATAAAAACGTTTGAGGGTTCTACAAATCAGAGTTGATAAAGCATCATAAAATCAATCATCTGGTTTGCAAAACATTTACAACCAATGACAGCATGTGCCTTGCATGCTGTAAAATGCAGCTAAATAAATCATAGAATCATAGAATCATAGAATCATAGAGTCATAGAACGATTTCAGTTTGAAGGGACATTAAAGACCATCTCATTTCTAACCCTTGCCATTAGCAGGAATACCTCCTGCTAGACCAGGTTGCTCAGAGCCCCGTCCAGCCTGGTTTTGTACATTTCCAGGGATCTAGCATCAACAGCTTTTCTGGGCAATCTGTACAAGCATTTCACTACCATCAGAGTAAAGAATTTCTCCCTAATGTTGAATCCAAATCTATCCTCTTTCAGTTTAAATCCATTCCCCCATGTCCTCCAAGACTGGCACTCAGAAGGGCTGAGACTGACAGATATCACAAAATACAAACGTCAAGCTGAATATCCACCACCACCACCATTAAAAAAAAAAGGTTAATAATTAAAAAAAAAAGTTACCAGCAGGCCTGTGAGACTTCCTCTCAAATGGGAATTGCATTTTATTGCTTTTGTGTCACTCAAATGTCTAAAAATAAGAAATATGTAAATAATAGCAAAAGGCTATTAAAAGAGAACAGAATAATCAATACTCCAGGTGGGATGGGTCCCTACCACCTTAGGTACTTAAAAGTTAAGCTGTCCAATTCTTAGATAAATTCCAAAGGTAAGAAACTTGTTATCCTCTGATAACACATATTTCTTTCTCTCCATAGTAAAAGGAATCTCTGTTTGACTAAATGGGACAATTAACTTGTAGGCAGCTAAAATTAGGTGAGGAAAATCCCACTTTGCACGACCATGCTTCTGCAGTAAAGCTAGCATCTATTGGACTGTGGGGATTGTTGGAAAAACAAAAGGGAAGAAAATTATTTCCCACAGACATGCTCAAGAAAAGATTACTACAAGAAACACCTTCTGTAAGGCTTTTACCTCAGATGGATTACAGGCCTCATTGCTAAAGCTGCGGGCTACATGAAGTCAAGATAATAAAACAGTGATTCGTGGCAAAGAAGAGCATGATAAAAAGAAAGTGACCCTTAGAAGCCTCAAACATAGATGGTGGAAGTGAGAACAGATTCATGAGTTGAAAGAACAGAATATGCCAACTGAGATTTCAAGGGTCTTTAAGATCTCAGTGCTACCAGCATCTCCCTGGAACATGGTTAGCTGACAAGTTAGATTTTTATTATTTTAACACTTTTTCATTTTTTCTAAATGTTTCTGTTCCAAATACATTGCTTTAAGGAGATTGTTGCTTCTCTGGCTATAATTGCTATTGCTCCCAGCATGAGGAGTCATCCAGATGATGGATATGCCAGAGGTGCTGGGGTAATTGCTGTTAGGTTCCATAGGAATTCAGACTCTAGGTCTGGCCTGAAAATGGGAGAGCTGTGTAAAGTTGATGTGGTGGTCATACCTTAGAATAGGTTACACTGAGTGAAACCAAATTGACAATCAAGTGATAAAACCCTCCAGTCTCAACTGGAACAAAGGCAGTTCAAGTATGTGAAGAGATTACAGACTAGTTCTGAGATGTAAAGAGATGTTTTCCCACTTATTTTTAAGACTAGTCACTTTGCAAAATCTTCAGTATGGAAGTAAGCACATGCACTGCCTGCCATAGAATTGGATGTTGGGTGTCTTAAAGGTGCATCTGGAAACATCCCTTTTGAGGCCTCATCAGACTGTCAAAGTGTTTACTGATAGCAACTATTCAGAAGAACATTTCCAGTTGCATTTTCACTTCGACATCAGATCTTTCCCTGTCACTTTATCAAGGTATATTCCTTTTTTCCTCTCAGACACCATGGTAAAACCAACATGAATTACATGCAGTAATTGCATTTTCTCCATGTTCTTTTTTCACTGTTCCTTTGATATAATTTCCAGGGCTTATACTTTAATGATAGTTCCAAACCATTTCCTGTACTTTTGTTAATCTTGCAGAACAGATCTACTCTTGCAGACGGCTCCTCTTATTTGCATGCCAGCACAATGTTAAGCCCTTGCAGCCTGATTTGAGTGATTGACAATTTTAGTTCTTTTTAGCAGTCTGGGAAAACTGATTTGCCACCGTGGGTGTAACTGCTTTCTTTCCAACGCTGCTAATTTACCAAAAGAATTGTGTTCTTGTACATTTCCTGAAAGTAACATAATTTAGAAGTTAAAATTGTTCAATTCAGTTGCAAACTTACTCTGAATGTTTCACTTAAACTGTTTTTTATCATTGCAAAAATAGACTCCATGTGCTACCATTAATTAAGATATAATTTACACAGATAAGTATCACATTTTTATTTCTAAGTAAATAAAAAAATCCACCTCTGACATATAGCTAATGTCCATGGGAAAATCAATACTATAGCAATAACTTCCTCCATGTGTCTTTTATGGTTGTTTTTCTCATTCTTCTTCATTCTATACAACTACAAATGAAACTGCATTAAAGCCAAAGTATTTGTAGTTAGGTCAGGATTAATTTCAAAATCAGGATTTAACTGAATTTACATTGAAGGAAGACAAGAGAAATTTAGACATAGTTAATTATTTTCATATGCTTTATTTCAACTTTCTGTGTGGTGGTTTGTTTTGCTTTGTTTTGCTTTTTTTTTTTTTTTTTTTTTTTTTTAGAGCAAGGAAGGTTTAGCAAAGAATATAATCATATTTGGAAATGTGGAAACAAGTGTTATATTAAGTATCTTATGGGCTTGAAGAGCTCTTTGTGGCCTTGCTATGCCTAGTATGAGCTCTGTGCTCTTAAGTAAGTAGGAGATAACTTCCTTGCTTTGCAGTATGACTGATTTGAAATTAAACAAATCTAGTTGGAGATGGACTTTAAGCTTTGTTGATAATTCCCACACATCAAAACCAAAACTGTTTTCATGATGCATTGAGTATCAAGGTTTTCAGTCTTACAGAAAAAATATGATAGTTTTCTTTATTTTTAACATTTGCCATAATTCCTGTCATTTGATAAAGACATTCTATTTCACCATTTCATATTGGTTTCTTATGTACTAACATTCAGTTATAGAAAAAAACCCTCATTTTTACATGGGACTGAAATCAGTTATGTAAGTCATTCCTCTTCCTGAATGCTATATATATCAAAACAACTTTAGATTACTATGACTTTAATTTCCTTGCTATTGTAATGTGAAAAAAATTACCTTTTTTTTTATTTTAATCTTAATTTAGATTGAAAATTTATTTTAATGTCATGTATTTTTCATTTTTATCCAAACTTCACTTTTAGGGTACCACTAAGGGAATAAGAAAATTTGCTATAAAAAATGCCTGATGATGTTAGCAGAGGGAGTTAGTATACAACTGCCTGAAAGAGAGAACAACAAAATTACTTTTTTAAAATTGCTTATGAAAAAACGTTGAATAGTGAAGAAACTAACCAAACTGACCACCTGACCTCCATACATAAATCATGCCTAATTGAAGGACCAGGTGAATATTTTAAAGCAAAACCTAAGAAAAGTTTTAATGTGTTTTCAAGGTGTGGTAGACCTACAAAACTGCTGAGTAACATTAAAGGGAGAAATTGCCGTGCTCTTACTATCAGTTCTCTGCTGAGTCCATTGATGTGAGTGAGTTGGGAATTGGGCCCAAGATGTTCATCCCTTCATTGGCTCCTCTGGCCAGAATCTCAAGCACAGTGCTCCATATTTTGAAGGTGTGCAGATGTTGCACTGGGGACAGGGTTCAGTGGTGGACTTGGCAGTGCTTCATTAACAGCAGGGATCAAGGATCTTAAGTCTTGTCCAACCTTTTCCAAACCATTCTATGTCTCTGTGATGTCCCAGAGAGCACACACCTAAGGGCAAGCACCGAGTGAGGGTAAGTGTATTTAAGCCTTGCCAGTGGTGGCTGCTGTGGGGCAGGAGGATGAACATCAGGAACATGGCAGAAGTGTTTAAGGACCCAAAATAGAGGTAGTCAGTGCAACAGGAACCCTAGAAAACACAGCTCAGTTAAAAAGTAACTCTAAAGCACAAGAGAGGAAGCAATTTCAGGAACCCTGCAAGCATCCCATGGTGAGAGTTTGCATTGCCATGTGTTTGCTGTTATCATCAGCCAGCTCATGAGATAACACTGACAGTTTGGTTTACTTTGGGATGCAATCGCCCATCTGAGCAGGACATGGACTCATCTCCTTAAGGAGTTGCTTTTACTCTTCCTAATCTCTGTGGTGTTGAAGAGGGTCTGCCCCAGTGCCTGCTGGGCTGGCAGCCCACTGCTAAGTGAGCAGCATTTCCAGGGTAATGGCTACGGGCAGTTGTGTCTCAGTGAAGGGTCAGTTAAAAGGCACACAGCAGAATGTTTTGAAATGGACATCTGGCATGCAGTAAATGCATTTAGGAAGCAATAAACAGCTCATTTTGAATGACTTCTGCAATTGGTTTCAACACAAGCAGTTGGTGGAAAAACAAGCTTTTAGAAAGGTCATTTATTGCCATACATAACCCATCTCTTCCAGTTAAATTGCTTAGCAATGTACAAAGCAAATCCCAGCCCATTTCTGGTCTGATAATTAATAGAGTCTTCTACTCTAGCTGGAGCTGCACAAAGAAAGTGAATGTTGTCCTTGTTATCCTGACTTAATAATTCACCATTTGAGTTGTCACAGTGTATTTGAAAGAAGCTGATTGTTGAAATCTGAGTGCAGTAGATGTGAAATATTGTATATTGTATCTTCAAGATGAACATGGAATTCACATACTGGCAGCCCTTGGAAAAGAAGAACATATCTTTGATCGTAAGACATAACACTGCACTTTTCTTGCTGATGTTATGTTCAAAGATTATAAATAAAATATGAATACTAAAGAATTTTATTTTCTAACCCTTACTAGAGCAAAGGTATTCTCCTCCCCTTATTTATAAGTAGATGCAATAGATGACCAGCGTGAGCATTACTAATGTAGGTTTCCAGTGAAAAAGAGAAGGATTGGATTTCTAAACTGGCCAGAAAAAATGACACTGATATATGATAAATACACCCCAATTATCCTGAGAGAGGATATTAGTTCCCAAAATAAGTAAATGTATTTGAGTTATTAAGCTGTGACTCCTAGAGAACATTGATTCCACATGCTCCATATTCAAAACTGATCATCTTTACTTGTGAAAATCAATGCATTTAGTTTGATTTAGATATATCAAACTTGTATTTTTATAATTGAACGCAAGTAAATCATGTTTCAAATTGTGCACCAAAATTGCACTGCCCCAGGACAGGATATTCTGACTATTTTGTGCTTGTAAAATTGTCATGAGGAGAGTTCAGTGATATGTTTCAGATTATTATTGTATTAACTGAAAACATGATGCGGTCAGCAGCTCTTCATGAACCTAGTCCATGGTGAGTAAAAACAGCAAAAAGGAAAGAGAATTTTGGAAAAGTTTCATATTCTTTAGGGAGAAAATGTAGTGTGCAGTCCTGCCTGGGTCTGGCTCAGAAAGAATAATTTTATTTGTCAAAAATGTAAGTATTTAAGACTGCTTCCATTTTAGAGCAAGGCTAAGGGCTTTCAACATTTTGAATAAAAAGTTAGGAGAGTGGTTCTGTGTCATCATGGAATCAGCTTGATCCTTCCTCCTTCTGGTGTAAGGACAGTGGAGTGTTCCTGGGCAGCCTGGCCCAGCACCCAGCCAGTGCCTGCCCTGCTCCAGCTGAGTTTTTTGTGCTCAGGAAGGCCATTGTTGCCTCTAACCTGGGCATCTGGGCTGGGTGAGCTCTGAGAGAACTGCCTTACTGTGATCTTAGGGTGGGGTTTGCCTGTGAAGTGATATCACATTGGATGATGTACCTTTGTAGTGATGAACAGAAATATGAAGAACGACAAAACCTAATTCTGTCTGTGCCCTTCCCACACCGTCCCCCCCCCAACTGCAGGAGACTTCTTCTGAAAGCACCTGCAGGAAGGTGGCTAACAGTGACCCTAAATGGTCATAGTCAGGTCTGTAACATAATAAGCTTTTGAATCCAGGATTTCCACCTGTATTTCTTCAGAAACTGCTATTCAAAGTCATTTGTCTCTGGATCCTGCCACAACCTCATATGAGGTATGATGGTGCTTGTGGTTTGTGTAGACACAGCCAGCCTGAATCTTGCTAATTCACTGCAAGTAATGTCAGCGAGTTCAGCAAGGGCCAATCAGTCAGACATTCCCCCAGGCTGGCACTTCAGACCATGGTTAAGCAGAACTGCAGCTACCGTTCCTGGCCTGCAAGGCCAGGTAGGTCAGCATCGGACTGTAAAACAGAGACACCTCCTCTGCTTCAGAAGTCCTAAGAGTCTCATATTGCTAGGATATGGAAAAAAAAAACCAAACCACTGCACAAGCATTTCTCTGTGATAGTCAGGGCTTCACAGTCCTTTTTGCCCTTTTGGTTGGTGGTGGGACACAGCATTAGCTGGAGCTGCTTGCTATCTGACCCTCTACAGAAGTTCTTGAGTACTTCCCTAGCAGTCATATCTCTAAGAGCATCCAACTCTGGAAAGAGATGTGGGCCTATCATCAGAGCATTTAATTTTCTGATTAAGCTCTCAAGGGCTTCAGTGCATCAATAATAATATTTATTTCAGCAGAGATCGAACACTCTGTGTGCATACAAACAAGTTATCTCCTTTCTCTGTGCTTGTGCCTTAACACCACATCTTCATCCTTTAATAATCATAGCCTGCCACACAAACTGATGAGACAAAAAGCTGAGATGAAGTGTTCATACCAAACCCCTTGGAAGGGATTTGTGCTGTTCAGGAGCTGGAGACTGCCAACTAGGGGAAGGTCACCTGTCTTGTTGAAAAAGTTAAGAATTTCACTGAACACAGAGATTGAAGAGTGGTGCACAACATGCCAGTGACTTTTGTGCACCTAGCCAAAAGTTTATATGATATGCATTGAATCATCCAGCACTTTTCCCACTTAAAGGAGGATCAGATTGGGCTGAATACCTTTCAGACTGAAGCCACTCTAAGCAGAATGGATATTTGTGACTTTAACTTAAGATTGTTCTTTCATGCTAAACCAAAATTTGAAATACTGAGAGTGCACTAATTATATAAGGGCACAGGATCACATTTGGCTACTCCAGCACCTTTGAAATTTTATGATAGTTAAATTATTTAGGTACACAACTGTTTGGGTTGAACATAAAATAAATTATATTAAAAATGTTTATATTAAAACTGAGCAATATTGGAACTTAATTGTAATAGAAATTATAGAACAAAATATTTGTAAAATAACAAGGTACATTTTTACTGTTGTATTTTGTATTTGATTGTTGTATAAATACTGTTGTATTTTCCTGTTCCTGTTTGGAACCAGGGAATTTGGAGGGGAGAATGTGGGGGCTGGCTAACTTTTTCCTTCTTTGTGGAGAAGGAAACAAACATGCATGTATAATAGCAGGTTATATTCAATTTCTAGATATAAATATCGGCCTAAGGTTCTAATAAATTAGATTATCTGAAGAAGTTATCAGCATTGTGATGATTCTGTGTCAAACACTTTCTTGACACTGCAAATGTTTCAGAAAGATTTTTGGTGGGAGAAATGCCTGATTGTACAGACACTTGAGGAAATGGATAAAGGTAAGCCAGGAGTGGAAAAGATCTGCTAAATACAGTAGGTGAAGGAAATTGAGATGGAGTCCTCACACAGCAGGTTCTCACACCAATTACAAAATGGAAAAAATGGGTGTGAGATCTTTGAAAAAACAACTCTATTTCTTCTGCTCTTCTAATTCGTCCACACTTATGACTCTTCTTATATCTTAGAAATAAACATTATTTTTATGCTTGAAAAATAAAAATCGTATCACTTTGGCTCTCCTAGGCACTACTGTTACCTAAATATATCTTAACACCAGAACAGCTAATAATGTCCTTTTATTTAAAAAAACCCAAGATTTTAAAAGCCACCTTGATCATTTGAGGGAGACCTTTCCTCCAGAAAACTGGCATCATTCCTTACCTTCAAGAATAGAGTCAAGGAATAGAGCTACAACCAGTCTGAATTCACTCTCTGCACATGACAAAGACATGTAAGAATAAATATCTTCTTCAGACTGGGAGGTGTCTCCCACTCCTCAGACACTTTCCTCAGCAGAATGTTGGGGAGAAAATCTTACAGACTTGGCAGGAGGGATGGTGTAAAATCATAGGTCTGAACTGACTTCAGAAAGAAAATTAAGGTACATGGTTGTATTCATACACCTTCTAATGATGTCAAGTCCCAAATTTTTATAAACACTGTAGGCAAAATATGAACTTAGAACAAACTTTCAGCATTAAAGATGAGCCTGCAGGGACACAGAATTCAACAAGAAACTAAGCACAGAGAAAGAGAGCTTTGTTCTCCATCCAATCCACACAAAGCTGTCTTCCCTCAAGAAAAAAAGCTCTGCAAGGAACTGCTCCCCTTTTTCACTCTGACCCCCTGGGCAGATGTCACAGTGGTCAACACACTGAAAGTGGCTCAGTGTGCAAGAAATGAACTAAGGATGCATCAAGAATGTGAGAGAGAACAGCAACAGTAATACTGTAATTCTAGTTAAAGATTTGATGGTACTCACTGGTGTTACAAAAGTTTAAATCCTGCATCATGTCAACAGCCCAGGGTAATTGGCTCATTGTCCTGTGTAGGGACAGGCTCAGCATACACAGACAAGGCTTGGGATGCTTCTGGCTCATGGTGGACTTCCTTAACATGAGCTACCAGTGTCTCAAACCAGGCATTTGACTCTCACTTAATAATCAAAGAATAAAAATCAACCCCTTTGCCATTGAATTTAAAAAAGAAAAAAAAAAAAAAAGAGGTGTGGCATTAATCAGACAAGTAATTATAAAAGGAGACAAGCAATACTAGCTCACAGATTCTGGCTTCTGGATGAAGACACAGTGACTCACACCATCAGTGTCTGGGTGCCTGGGCTTCCCAGGAGCACCAGATCCAGTAGATCTACTCAGCATAGAATTAACTCATGTGGAGGACACTCACCTGGCTACAGAGAGCAGAAGCTGTGGTCACTCTCAACATACATACATGCTGGGAACTCCGAGCAATGAGACCACTTTAAGCCTAGAGAACTGGGCCCTAGTGATGGTGCAGCTTATCAGCAATCCCTCTCCCCACATCCCCAGCACTAACCTTTGAACCCACCTGTCAGTCACAACTGGGTAGTGTGTGGCCACTCAGCAGCAGCTCTCCTGTGAGCTTTGGTTACACACGAATTAGACAGATTAAATGAATTAAGACACTGTTTTAAATATTGCTCCTGCTGTCAATGCAGTCTCAAAACACCTTTTTTTTTTTTTTTTTTTTTTTTGATTCTCATTTCTCTTACTTGAAAGCACCTTTTTTTTTTCCCTGCTAACTGATGTCAGAGCTCACAGAGGGATTGCTCTGTTCTTCCTCTGGTCTTCAGGAAGGGCACAGAAACAGTGGGTCTTCAGTTTCTCTGCTGAGTTACTAGAGGAAAGACAAGGGAAAGAAGAAGAGAAGCAGAGAGCAGAGTAATTAAAATTAACTGCAGGCATATATGAATAATGTTATTTGTATAAATAGCATTTAACCAACAGCAGCACCCTCTTAACAATAGGTGGTTTGAGGGAATGTTGTGGCAAACAGAAGGAGCTGCTGTTGGTGAATAAAAATGTGCTCCTGCAAAAGGCTCTTTTAATGATTCATGCTTCTTTAGAATTGAAAAAAAAAAAAATAAAAAAAAAATTATCTCCTGGGTACAAATATCAGAATGGAATTGAACTTAGAGAGCACCTTTATAAATATTACAAGGACATTGCCATCACTGGTGTATCTTGTGCATAACAGTCTTCAAATAGCTAATAGTAAGTACATGAAACTAGCTGCAAACCTTGTTTTTCTATCTGTGTCCTACTGTAGTACCTAGACCTTATAAAAATCACCAAAATAGTGTTTCAAATGCTTAAGCCTGCAGATATTTTGGCAAGAATTATCTTTCTGTACTACCTTTTCCAGTAAAAAAATGCAAGCAAAAGAAAATTGTCCCAAACTTTTTTTCCCAGAGGCTGGAGAAACAGACAGCTTTTATTCTAAGTGCTTGCCCTACTGTTCCTCTGCAGCCTACAGGAAATCAGGTCTGTGAGGGTCACATCCTTAAGTCATTTTTCTATGGCCATCTAATGATTTGTTCAAGTCAATTTTGAATGCTGGTCCTGGGTAATATTAGAAACTTTCTGTTACACAAGCTGTGGCTCCAGTCCTACTGAGGCACGATTTGCTAAATTTAAGCCCCTCCAAGGCTTGCTGGCTCCAATGACATTATTCATTTGAGCAGAATAGTTCACCAGTGTTGTGATTCAACCGGACAAGCAGCTAAATATCACCCAGCCATTCACTCACTACCCTCCAGTGGGATGGGGAATAGAATCAGAAAAAGGGTAAAAGTTTGTGTTGAGATAAAGGCAGTTCAACAGCACAGAAAAATGAAGGGAGAAGAATAGTGATAAAAGAGTACACCAAAAAAGTGATGAAAAATGTAATTCTTCACCAGCCACTGACTAATGCCCAACCAGTCCCAGAACAGAGTGCCATCATTCTCAACCAACTTCCTTCAGTTTTGTTGTTCAGCATGATGCCATATGGTATGGGATATCCCTCTGGTCAGTCAGGGTCAGCTGTCCTGGTTGTATCCTCTTCCAACTCCTCATGCATCCCCAGACTCCTCACTGGAAGGAGTCCAGCAAAGAAGCTGAAAAGTCCTTTTTCTTAGTGCAAGTCCTGCTCAGTAACAACCAAAGTACTGGTGGGTTATCAAACTTTTGCTCACCCTGAATCCAAAACACAGCCCTGTTCCAGCATATTTTAAAATCTTATAATGTTCTGATCTAATAGAAACCCACGTGAGGCGGGGTTCTTCATTGCACTTCTGAACTTAGGATTGTACCCAGATGAAGAAGAAGCACAAACACAACCACACTAGGCAATTACATGGTGTCTGGAACAGGAGCAAGAGGGTTAAAATAAAATAATACCTCCAGAGAAGCAAGCAGCCCAGTTTCATTTATTCTGGTGTGTACACTGTTGGCATTTTGCACGAAGTCAGAGTTTCCAGCTGATGTTACTGGCAGCAGTGGAGGTATTTTGGGGGCACATTTGGTTCACTTTGGTCTTTCAGGAAGAAACAGCAGATTCCAGAGGTTAGAATCAATGAAGTTGTTGGAAGCAACACAGGTCTGTAACAACCTAAACTCCTTCAGCTCTTGGTTCCACCTTCTCTTCCAGCCTGTAAATACATAGATCATCTGTACACTGATGTCATTTATTCATTAAGAATTCACCCCAACAGTCACAAGAATACTTTTCAGTTTTCAGCCATATGAGACGATGGCACTTTAGACAAGATTTGGTTCTACTTAATATTTCTGTTAAAAGTTCTGATGACAGTGATTTTAGAGAAGAATTTTAATATTTAGATGTTTTACAAGGAGGATTTGTAATCATATTATTTAAAAGTATAATTTTCTTTCAGTGTAAATGAAAATGGATTCATTATTTTCCCCTATAGACTTTATCATTATTACCTGTTCTATGATCCACAGGTGTGTGTACAGTTATTGAAGTCTTTCTTTCCTTGCAGCAAGTTTATATGATGACAAGAATTAACTAAAATTTATTCCGCAAGAGAAGTAACACCCCCTACAAGTTTTTTATTCTCTTGGTAAATTTGCAGTTGTGACTGCTTCTAAAAAAAAAGATGAAGTATTATCTTCAATCTCATCTAAGTGCCACAGAATATTGGGTTTATTTAAAGGATTGCTTGTTTTCTGGTATTGTGTTAATCTGTGGGGTTTTTTTGAATATTTTTATTGCATATGAGGTAAAGTTATGTTTTCTGTATTTATTGTGGACTCTATCAGTTTAATGTTGAAGGAACACTAATGGTATGCCAACATTTTTTGTGAAATTAACTCTAAAACCCTAATTTAGTATTCAGACTCCTCATAAGGACAACATAATTACAGTTACACAACTGTCTAAAAAGATCTGGCTTAAATGGACCATGGGAAGAGTTACATAATGAGTCTCAATCAGTTCATCACCCAGTTTTTATTGACACTGGGGGATTGTCCCACCAAAGGTTCAGAACCTTGCCTTGGGCTTTGTTGCTCTTCTGCAGGTTTGCATGAGCCCTCTCCTCAAGCCAATGAAGGACCGTTTGGATGGCATCCCTTCCCTCTGGAAAATCAACAGCAGCACTCAGCTTGGTGTCATCAGCAGCCTTGCTGAGGGGGCACTCGACCCCTGTCAATGCAGCTGATGAGATGTCAAGTGGGAATGGTCCCAGTATGGACTCTTGAGACACATCCCCTTTATTGATGTTTGTCACTTGGACACTGAGCCATTGACTGTCACTCTGGACATGGTCAGTCAGTTCATTATCCATCTAAAAATCCTTTTATCAAACATATATCTCTCCAGTTTAGAGGTTAGAATGTTGTGGGAGCTCTATGAGGCCTTACAGAAGTGTATGTAGATGACATCCCCTGTCGCTGACACAGTCACTCCACCACAGACTAGGCCGTCAGCTTAGTCAGGACTTCAACACTGCAGGATGGGCCTATGACTTTTGATGTTTCTTTAGTGAGGATATCACTGTTATATGTAGGAGACTGTCCTATTCTAATTTATGAAATTTGAGGAGCAAGTTAAAAGGTCATATGGTGGGAGTATGAGAAATGGTTGTAGAGGACTCGTACAAAAGGACTATGCTGACCTTAGCAAGACAAATAAAAAGACGAGTTAAATGTTTATTCTGACATGATTTACTTTTCCTCTGTGCTTTAAAGGTTGCCAAAAGAAATTTTTTAAAAAATAGAGTGTTACAGAATTAAAGATCATTACATAACCAAAAGGAGAGTGCTAATTCTATGTGTCAATTCAATTCTGGCACCTCATAACTCCTGTATATTTGGTATTTTTGCAACTTGAGATTGCATTGCAACTTTCTGTACTTAATTCTGGATGGTATGTTAAGAATTCGGTTAATATGCTCTGCAGAGCAGGATCTAACTAAGAGTTGCTAGTTTAAAACCTGAAATTCAAAACTTCATCATAACTGGAATAATTATGACAGGAGGGATAAAGATACACCTTTGACACCAAGAGAGCCTTTTAGTTTTCCAGTTCCTGCTCAAAAGCTCAGCATTCTTCAGGCTTTTTTCATTTAAACAGTCATATGAAAACATCATTTAAAAACACATGGTATATGTCATTGGAAGAAACTGCTTTCTTGGTCTTAACTAGGGTTTGTTGTGTGTTTGTTTGTTTCAGGTTTATTGTTGGACAATCAAACTGGCAGACACGTGGCAGGGAAAATTTTAATTGCAAACAGACAAAGTCATAAAATTTAAGGAACTTAAGCCTTTCAATCAACATATGGGACTGAGAGTAGGCATCACAACCTAACTCATAGTACATAGGCAACTGACCTTTCAGTTAATTAAAAAAGGCTAGGCTTCAAAAATAACAAATGCATTTTAAACTATAAATTGTGCAATTACTGGGTAAGACATCACTACAGGGAATTGTTACAGTCAAATTCAGGTAAAAGTCATGAAAAAATTCCCTTTCTGATCCCAGCAACAAGGCTGCTCAACAGTCAAAATTAATTACAGCGTCCTTTTTTTAAAAAAAATCAGGAACAGAAAGATTCAGGACATGAGCCTTTAGGGATGAGTCTAATATCTACCATATTTTATATTTGCCTTTTTGTATAATTATTTCTACTGATTATAGGAAAAAAGGCTGGTGGCATTTCACCCCTTATAGTAATTGATCTGCTGTGTAAAGTGCTGCTCAAGATAAATAAAGTCAGTAAAATACAAACATACACTGTCCCTGAACTTTGAAGAAAGTTTTTGGTAAGAAAACAGAATTGTTAATTTTGCTAAGATGCACTCAAATATTGTGCTGGGAGCAGTTGCACTTATTTACCATGTTTATTGAGAGCTTCAGTTGTTGCTTCTTATTATACTTAATTTACTTTGAGCGTTTAGTCTTACATATATTAAAAGCTTGTACATATATATTAAAGTAGAAATAGTAATTTTATATTAAAAAGCATAATCCATAGGACATATCTGAAAAAGAATGAAGAATGTATTCAGCTTTTCTGTGATAGAATTGCTTTATGTCATAGTATCTAGCATGGGGGCTATGGTTTGGGTTTGTACTGAAAACAGTGTTGATAATTCAGATAGCTTTAGTTGTTGCTGAGCAGCGCTTGCACAGTCAAGGTATTTTTTGCTCTTTACACTTCCTGAACAGGTAGAAGGCTAGAGGTGCACAGGAGACTGAGTGCAGACACAGCTGTGGCAGCTGTCCCCAAGCAACTGTGTTCACAAGTCACCATTCTGGACAACAAAGCCCTGCTGTCCTTGAGATGGCTGGCTACCTCCCTGCTAGATGTGAAGCATTGCATTAATTCCTTATCTGTTTTGCTTATGTGCTCGGCTTTTGCTTTACCTACTGAACTGCCTGTACCTCAAATCAACATTTTTCAGGTGAAAGTGAGTGAGCAGCTTAGTGGTGCTTAGCTATCACCTGGGGTTAAACCATACCACACCAGAACATTAATGCCTGCTCTTCTGCACTTTGTGAGAACACAGGCTCCAAAATCTGTAGCTGTTGCAGTAAGAAATGTGTGAAATAATTACACCTTGAAGCCAGGCTTTATTAATTGCTTTTTTAAAAATGCACTGAATCTTTAAATATATATCATTAAATGAATGAGCATTATTAAAGATGTTTAAGCACAGATCAATTGCGTGACTTGGAGGATGTGTTTTTCTGTGCGTTTGTGCGTCTGTGCTCCATCATCTACCGTCAGGCACAATAGCCATGGGTCACCCAGCCCTGAGGTAAGAAACCTACTCTGTAGGTATTTCTCAAGGAAAGATGCAAAATTTCTTAGGAAATGAAGGAGCACTTCAGCACAGACTCACACAAAAATACACAGAATGTGTTAAGAAATAAGAATATGTTAACGAATGCTGATTTGGACTAAGAGGTTTGGGGTTTTTTTAAATTTATTTTTGGGTTTAAATAAGAAAGGTTTAAATAACACAGAAATTAATGCTTTCCTGAAGAGAAACCTAACTATTACAGATCTGGAGAATTCCAGTAAAATATTCTTTATCCTCTCCACCCAAAATGCAATTCCTTACCCAGGGAGATTTACTCCTCCTTGCAGTTACACACAGTCATTCCCAATATGATTTCTGTTTGGCCTCTGTAGTAATAATAACAACCATAATTACATTGTGCCTTCTGACCCCAGTTTAGCATAACACATTTCAGTTCACATACTAAGTAAAATGTTTAATCACAAGTGTGCTGAGGGAGGAGCAGGTGTTCTCAATATCTCACCTCCAAATGCTTGCCCTTTGGCTGGTTTCCTCTCACACACCCATTTATTATAAAGCTGATGGAACTTGCTGCTCCTGCCTCTCTGAACTTCTTAAGCAGCACCTCCGGCGTCAGCATTATTAAAAAATAAAATCAAATGTGAAAGAAATAGGGCAACTGGATGGTCAAAAGGACTTAGTGCTGTTTAGATTACACAGCTCCTTAGGTATGTCCTTACCTTTAACGATGAACATTTGGTACTTGCAAGTATATAATCACCTGAGCTCATATCATTACTTGGTTTAACAGCTAGTGCTTAAATCATGGTTCTTGATGGATTGACAAGAGAATGCTTTTCCCTTCCAAATAATGGAAAGGAGAGGGATCTGAGTTTCCTTTTTTTTTTTTTTTTTTTTTTTTTTTTTTTTTTCTGAGGGCTTTTAAAGGCTGCTGCGTTCCTGAGCCTGCAAGGGCTAGTCAAAGGATTTAATGTAATAATGTGAGAAATGTACTTGATGGAGATCTTGTGTCATTCTGTGCAGAAAGATAAAGCAAAGAACACTTTCTTTTTAGTGAAGCACAACTATTCAGTGAAAAAAATTGCTGCATTCTCATTCTGCATCTCTGAGGTTCAAAATAATTAGAATGAAGTCCTTGAAAACGCAGTAAAACCCAATGGAGGCAGATACTTGTTATGCACAACTGACATTTTGATGAGAAATCTTAGAAATTGCTGCCACTTGTATGTTTGCAATGTACTTGGAGCTTTCCCAGTACTGACCTATATTTTAAGGTCCAAAATTACTCCTATCCTTGCTACCTTTAATGTACAACATGACACAAAAACAAGAATATTGCTTGGTGATACCTGAATAAAACTCATAATTCCTGGTTGAGATAGAGCAGCTGTCTTTTTGAAAGCTATCCAGGCTTTACTTGAAGAACTTAAGTGACGATGAATGCGTGAAATACCCATAAAATTAACTGCTGTGAGAAGGTATTTTTATTTAAAATTTCACCATTCAAACTACTAAATTTTATGTTATCTGTTTGGTGAAGAGCCTTTTTCACTCAAAAACAATCTCTCAAAGGCTGTACTTGTACTTCACAAACAAGTCACCTTTTAGCCCTCCCTTGGATGCACTAAAGAAATCAAACTTTTTTATCCTCCAGCTGAAAACATGTTTTTCCTGGATGCTACTGGTTTTTATAGCTCTTGTCAGTCTTTTCTAATAACCTTTAACACAGACACCAGAAATTACAGTAATGCTCTCATTACTGCCAAGGAGAGCCACACTACTACTGCTTTAAAATTTTCCTTGTTTCCACTTCAAAAGTTCCCATGGGGTCTTTCCATGCTTAATAGTGCTGGAAATGGGTGCTCGGTTGGCTACAGTGGCCCTGTATCATCTGTAGCATCACTGATTTCTAAAATAGAATCTTGCCCTATAAATATGACAAATTTCCTTGTAGTTGAATATATTAAAATATGAGTTGTTAAGTACTATTTGTAATGAATCTCAGATCACTCTGTAGAACTGGCCTCCTCTTATTATTTACTGTTCCCCAGATTTTTCTTCAACTGCTAATTGTCTACTTTGTTCAATTAAGCATCAATGTCCCATTAGTTACTCCTCAAACTATTCCATGACCTGTCTGTTCACACATAAAGCAAGTTGTGTTCATCTTAGTCGTTTTCCCTTCTTAAGTTCATCTATTACCTCTATTAATATTCCTTTGTGAAATCTGAAGTCTTTCTTCTTTCACTCCAGGAAGCCAGGCTTGAGTGCAAAGACTGGCAAAGGGAGTGATTGTAATGGGTGCAAATCTGTTTTGTTTATTTTTAACTTGTTTTTTTCCCCTCTGCAGCTGTTCTGATTTGGGAATGACCTGCAGGCAGTCAGCAAGCACCCCGTATGCCTATCCATCATAACTTTTCCTTTCTTTTATTCTGTCTCATCAAGACCATTAAAGCATTTTTCAAAGGATCAGTCTTTTTATTTGCAGTATTTTCCACATGACAGTGCAGTAATAAGGCTGGCACAAAACTCACTGCATGAAATGAAACTTGTCCCAAACCCAACTAAGCTGTTTTAACAGCCCAAAGCCTAGCCAAAAATTTATTGTGAATTCTCTCTGCTATTCCATTATCTGCACCGCTTACTGTAGCCCCTGTATCAGGAAAAGTCTTTTCCCTCACAAGGGAAAATGGCACAGACTAAGAGAGATGCTGCTTTGTACAGCACAACAGGAGTACTTGGAGATGTTCCATTTCTGTCTGTAGTGTAACACTCTTTGTTCTAGCCAAGTAATGTATCCTTTTACTAGACATTAGCCACAAAGGGATTTTTAAACATCACACTTGGGCTACTGAGAAGTATTTGACCATGTGTCGACATTCAGACTGCAGCATCTTGCTCATATGCCAATGCTCGTGCACTTGGCTGAGCTGACGAGCTGATGCTGCACCCGAGCTGAAGCCATCCTGCCCTCCCCTCTTCAGCTGTGCTCACAGAATGCCTCACCTTCCACAAAAAAACCCCTAAATAAACAAAAACCCCAAACCAAACCAAAGAAACAAAAATACCCCAACCAACCAACCAATCAACCAAGTAACAAAGCACAGCAAAAAAACTTAACAACACCCACCCTTCCAAAAAAGAAACAAAACCAAAACAAAATACCCCCAAACAGTTGGGGCATCTTTTTTTCTTACTCCAGAAATTGAAAAATTCATTTGAGAGAATCATGACCTGCATGCAAATCCATTTTATTCCTGTTTTTGAGCAAAGAATTTGATTCCAAATTATGACAGGTATTTCTAAAAGTCATCTTCTGTAAGGTTTCTTTAAATGTCTCTTTAAGAAGGGGTTTATGATCATGTCTTGATTCCCAAGAGAAAGTTTACACTCTTGGCTGTAGCAGAGCATCTCCATGACCTTCTGGTGGGACTGTCCTTTTAAGCAACAAAATATCCATATCTTGTGGAAGGGGCCAGAGGTGAGCAAGAAGGGCCAATTCCAGCATGGACTCTGAACTGGAAGAAATAATCCAGATGTCTGATCCCTGCTGAAGGGGAAAAGATCCATATTATTTGATGGGTTTGCTGTGTAAACTTCAGAAACAAGAATGAAAAGCATTAATTTTGGTAACACTGGTCTATGGTCTGTAGCAACTGTAGGTGTCTTTCCTCAAAACAAGATGTTGAACTACAGGAGAAATAAATGCCTGCCTAAAGTTTTGAGGTACTCAAAGTCTGGAAAAGTGATGAATTTTACTCCTCTGTGCTGAATATTTCTCTTCATTAGCATTTAAGTGACCCTCATTCACTGTGAAGAATTTCTATTACTGTTTTTCACTGGTTTATCTTTGGACTGTTTCTGAGCTCTGGATGTTGTTCTGGGGCCTCAAGATGCTTATAAGGTAAGCACTGCAGCATTGACATGGTGAGGGCTGCCCGAATCCTGCACTAGCTCCAACTCCAATTAAAGCAGGACAAGTGGAGGTCAAGGAGGGGTAGTGGATCTGCCTCAAACTGGGGAAAATGATGATTATGAAGGGAAAGTCCCTCCAGCTGGGATGCATTAGGGCAGAATGATGAGACTGAAATGGAATTTTTCCCAAAGAAGGAATTGAGACATAGAAAGAAAAAAAAAAGGTTTCTTCTTTTAAGAAGTCTTATTAAAGTCACAAAGGCATAGTAAGGACCTAGGTAAGAGTATCTCTCATGATCATATATTCTTCTGAGTAGCAGAGTGGTTTCTGACAAAAACCCCCTTTTTTCTCAGTCTGAGGTGGTCCAGGGTTCAAAGTCTCTTCTGTCTCCATAGTCCTTAAATGGTTCTTATTGCTTGCTCTCTCTTCACTCTTTTTTTTTATTGCTAATGAAGCCATCTGGCCCAACATTCACAAGGCTGCTCAGTACCTCACTGGGTAGGGCCTCATACTCCCTTATTCATGTCAAGTTTTTTTTTGTCAGACACCATTTATAGGGCTTTTTGCTTATAAAAACTACTGAAGCTTGGAAACAATAGCTGTTTTTTAAAAATATTTTTGCTCTTGTAATAAAAATAGCAGACCACAACAATAAAACCACTCTACATTAAGTAAATTAAGGAAAAACAGTAATGTTCTGCTTAAATCTTGGGGAAAGGGAACTTTAAACCTAGGGCTGAAAATGTCTGAGTCCAGACGAGTTGACTGAGACTGGGTTAACTTTTTATATTAGGGAGCCAGAACCTTTTCCAAAATGTCTCCAACTCTGAATAAGAAGAGGATCTGATTTTCTTGGAATTTGCATTCTTAAAATTGTGCTTGGTATTTTGACCTTAAGCCAAAGGTGGGTTTTGTTGACCTTGAAGTGCAACAAATTTCTTTGACACACCAGTTACCTAGTAAACCTTTTCCCTCTCACCCCTGACTGCATTTGTAGAGGTAAATAAAACATCCTGGGACTGTTCTTGGACAAAGAGTTTGGAAAGGCTCACATCTACACAGTTTAACTCTCTTAACCCTTCCTCAAACCACCCATGGGGAGCATTTTCTGTCCTGAGTGGGTTCCTAGATTGTCCCCATTGTAGCACTACTTGGCTGAGAGCAAAACTGTGTGAAACTTTTCACAGTATGAAAGCTTGCATTCATTCTATACTCAGACCTGACCAGATGCTGATCTGGTTTAGTTTATTAGTTTAGGTGTAACTTTGTGGCCACATCAAATTATCTATCAGCTTCTTTTTACTTTAAGTAAAGTTGGTTTTATATACTCAGCCTTGGATATGAAGCTGCCTTAAGTACAGTCCTGCAGTTTACCTTAAAAAAAACTCAAACAAATAAACACTCAGAAGACAAACAAACAAAATAAACCAACCAAAGAACCCAAACCAGCCGAAACACAAATCCTTGACTCAATATATAATTCAGGTTGTGTTGATTTTTGTTTGGGAGTATTTTTTACCTTTTTTATCCATTTGTTTTAATGTTTTAGTACACGACAAAATGGCCCTGCATCAGAGGAAGTTTAGAATAAATATTAGGAAATATGTATTCACTGAAAGGCTGTCAAGCATTGGAACAGGCTTCCCAGAAGAGTGGTGGAATCACCATACTGTAAGTGTTCAAAAATGTGTAGATGGGATACTTGGGGAAACAATTTAGTGGTGGACTTGACAGTCCTGGGCTAATTGTTGGCCTCAATGATCTTACAAGTCTTTTTCAATCTTAGTGATTCTATTATTCTATGATACCATGAATGTTTTAAAATTTAGATTCTGGAGAGCAGCTGAAAAGAAATAGCTAACCTTTCTAAAAATTAATTAATAAAAATAATAAATTGCACATGCTACTTAAGGAATTCATAGTCTTGAAAATAGGGAAAAATTAATATCTGTTATATGTAGTATATTAACAAATAAAACCCACTAAAGATTCATTTTTTGATTAGCCTTTGACCACTCCAAACTGAGTCCCTAAAAGTTCTGTTGGTTAAAAAATGTTGAAATTATCACACAGGGATATAGCAATGACAAAAACTACTTTCTGTTTCACCAAAAGTAATCTTAAGGAGAGATTGTTGTCAGATGCTGAAATTAGATTTTATCTTCCTTATCTGTAGAACTGGTTTCAGCTTCAGGAGTGACACCACACCTGCTAAACAAGGAGGTAGAAAAGCCAAGTGGACAGAAGTCAGCTTGTATCATGGAAGAAGAAGCTTGATATCACTAAAATTGCTATGACTTTGTTTTTACAAATATCAAGGGTTTTTTCCACCCAGCCTACAAGCATAATCTTGCAGCCCAGACTCCCATGTGTAATTATTTCTTCTATTTAAACAAATATTGCTAAGAGATTATTTTTCCTTTTTACTTTTAACATTTCCTTCGAAAAAGGAGATATTAGTACTTTGAAAAATAGGAAAAAATGTGGCAACTGCCTTGCTGGATATGGATAATGTGAAGTCCTAAAAGGCTCGAAGAAATTTGATTTTTAATATTGTGGGGCATTATCTAATTGGTATATTAGGATACAAAAGCCACAGAAAAGATACTATTGTTACTTACTGCCATGCTTTGCATGGCAGTTGTGACCCTGTGTGAGGAGTCTCACAGCTTGTTCAGTATTTATTTTGGGGGTGTCTCTTTTTCCTGGAAGATATCTTGCCCTTAATTTTAAAGTCTTTTCATGGGCAGGTGTGCCTGCACTGGAGAAAGGTAACGTTCTTTTATCTACAGCTCTTTTTCAGTTCAGCAATAGAAAAACATCCATCAAAACTAACCTGTGTGTTTCCAGCACAATAGGCCAGGGTCAGCACCTGTCTGAGCAGTTGTGGGTGATCTGGTCCCTTTTCTATGGTTTCTAAACACAAGCAGAGTTGATGGAGGGAGGGTTTCAGACTTTCCTACCCTGAGCCTCATCATACCTCAGTTATTCTGGATCAGAGCAAAAGTTCTCCTCAAACCTATGCCCCACACTGCCCAGGCACTGCTTTAAATATTATTAGGCTACCTGGCTTTGCAAACATGCTCTGGGAATCCTTTGTGGCTGCCTTCAGAGGGAAGGTGTCAGAGCATGTCTGCTACACTGGATGTAGGATAACTCTTCTCAGTTTATGAAGCCCAGACTTAAAGTGACACATCTATAGTGTATTCCTGTTGTGCTGTGCCTTTGATATAATGATGTAAAATTCATAGCAGATGAAATAAGAAAGTAATAGTCATTCAATAAATGCTGCTTTGAAGAATGATAAGGCTGCAGTACACTAGTGAGAGCTTTGACTATAATAAGAAAATGCAGAGTTAACTATACTGTTATTAAAAGCCAGGCCATATTTTCCATCCATTTTTATTTGTGAGGTCTCCTTGAAATGCCTTATAAAACTTGGGAACCCAGGCAGCTTTTCTCTAGGGAATATAAAACTATAGCAGCTGATACTGGTAAAATAGGTTATATGGAGCCTTAGAAATGACTGCTTGATTTGTCCAGTATTTATTGCCTGTGTAATGTACAGAAACAGAAAAGCACAACTTTCCATCTGTGCTGTGTTATGCCATACATAGGAAATATTTTTCATTTCAAATGCTGGTATCCCTGTAGGCTTTCTTGCTTTGATATCCTATGCTACCACACATGATATGATAGAGTCTAAACAGACTGACTATAAATCTGAATCTTTACAGTTTTGAAAACTGAAACATTGCAGCTTTCACTTCCCACCAAACAGGCCTCCTAATGTGTAGCCCGGGTCAGGTGTTTGGATTTTTTTTAAGTGGAGGCAAAGGTTGTTACACAGAAACCTGAAACCAGCTAAGAAAACAGAAAAATATTACCAAGACCAAGCAAAGAGAAAAATGTTCCCATCTGGTATACAAGGTGCACAGCCCAAAATCTCACCGGAACATAAGGGGAGGGTTTGCTGTTTTAAAAACACAGCCTTCAAGCTGTAATTTCCCTTTATTCTCTAAATCTCTGCTTACAAGTCTGCACACCTTAAATGTCACCAAAGTGTGAGCCTGTGTGACATTGGGGGAACACTCTCTGCCTTTATCTCTATTCATTTGAAACCAGACAGAGGCAGCATGTTAGAACAGATGGGCTGGTAGCTTTAAAAGAGGTCAAAATTGTTGTTTAGCAGGAGGGATCAATTTTGGTGGGTTGTTTTGAGGTATGATTGTTGTTTGTTTGTTTGTTTGGGGGTTTGGGGTTTTTGTTGTTGTTGTTGTGTTGTTTCGCTTTGTTTTGTTTTCCATTGCATGCTTATTTATTTAAAAATATGAGTTAGAACTCCTATAACTGACTTCCTGAGACATAATTAATTCTGTGAATTAAACAGGTCTCATTATTTCAATATTTTATTCTATTTTTCTGAATTAAACTTATGTAACTTGATATAAGTATGAAATAGGAAGCAATTTCTGGTAATGGGGAACTTTGGAGCCCCACAAATTCTTCTGACTAGAGTAAGGAGGTTGGAAGGATGAGTGTCAGGCATTCTGAACAAAAACTTTCTGAAGATGACAATAGAATCTGTGTATGGAGTTTAAATTAAGTACCTCAACAAAGAAGAAGCCTTAATGTGACACGTTTTCTGCAGAAACAACTGAAACCTCAATAAATCTCATTAATGAGATAAGAGAGGGCAGGAGCTGGTGAAATCCAGATGCTTTGGCCACAATATCTTGTAATTTCCTTGAGATATTTTGAATCCTCTTACTGGAGGAAACTGAGGAAAGGTGGGGGAGGAGGCTTCAGGCTTCACATCAGGTTCAGGGGGACCAGAGCAGGTTCAGGGGGACCAGAGCAGTAGGGACAAGGTGGGTTCCTGGACTCAGCTGTGGCAGGGGCCATGAGCCCACAGCTGATTGCCAACAGCTCTACAGCAGAGCCAGGGCTGGTAGGAACCAGATCAAGAGACCCACCTCCACCAGGCTATGCGTGTGTGTGCAAAAGCCCAAACACACACACACACACAGAGGCACAAACTTCAAACACAAAACTCTGTCCTGTGCCTGTACCAAGAATACAGATGCTTGGGAGGAGAAATCCTAAGGGCACCCACCAAAAAAAGCTTAGAGAAGTCAGTGCATATTGTTAAAGATATGCAAGTCCTGGAAATGTAGAAACTTCAGAGAAAAACAACAAAAAAGAGAGGTGTGATTGCATCTCCCGTCCATTCTGCAAAAAAGTTGGAAAAAAAAGTGTTCCATTTTAGTGATTTATTCTTCAAAACTATGTTTATTTCTTTCCTGAAGAACTGCACTGTGTATAATTTTCATTACAAAGGAAGCACTACTATGTATGTTTATGAACCAAAGTGAAAATTCTTCCTTGGATATAATATTTTTCACTTGGATATAATATTTTCCTTGGATATAATATTTTTTCAAAAAAAAAAATGAGATCAGAGAGGCTTCAAATTTTATAATTTAGTTATTTAAGGAAAGACATTTCCACAGGAAAAACAGGAAGAAATCCATCCTCATGTATATAGTCATTATAAGGTAGCCCAAGGGGATTACAGATACATGTACTGTATAGTGGAATTACAGTTGCCTTATGTTTTAAATTATATTTAATTCTAGGATTGTAAATTAAATTATTTCAAATTTTTATATAGATTAAAAAGATGTTTTAAATGGCTGAATTGCAACAGCTATGCCATTTTAGACTTCTAAAAAACTTTGAGTGCTGTAAAAGCCTTAAAGATGAAGAGACCATGTCCGCCTCAAACACTGATAGCCAGATAGCTGTGGAGCCAACTGAGGATTGTTGGCAGTAACACGCTGAGGACGGACAGGATGTGGCTGGAGAAGGGGCAGGCAGAGGTGGGGCAGCACTTCCTTACTCTTTTTCCTGAAGTTAACACAACCCAATACCATGCAAGTGCAGAATGAGGTCGAGCAGCGGGCATGGGCTGCTGTGGAGAGAGAGGATGGAACCGGGTTGCAGGCTCTGGGATGTGCCTGCAGAGAGCCAGGGCAGTGCAAAGGGGCCTGTCCCCATGCGGCCCTGTGGAGAGGAGCCTGCCCAAAGCTGTGGGAACGGCACTGGGAAAGCGTTACTGACATGGCAGTGTGTGATAGGTGGCTTAGTGAAAAATTGCCTGTAAGGAAATACTGTGTCTTGAAGAAGTGTATAAAACTTGCTTGTTTCTTTGAGTAAAGTTTCAGATTCCCTGCCGATCTGAGCCCATGCCTCAGTCATTGCAGGCTGTTGACAAAAAGCCAATCCAGGGGTAGTCAACCAAGACCACCAATGACCCCTGTAGTCCTCTGACACATTTCCAGAAAGGTCTAGAAGAATGGACTGTATATGACAGCTAAATTACATAGAAAGCAAGTAACTTATCTTTAGGGTGGGCAAAACTTGCCTATAAAAAGGTAAGCCCAAGAAGCCCAGGAGCATGTGTACACCACAAATTGATCAGCTGGATCAATACTGGATCAATATTGGATGATCTTTCTTACTGCTTTTCTTCCTTTCTCTGTCTCCCCCTCTTTAATTCATTTCTTTCTCTCTTTCACCCTACCCCTTTACTTGAAACCCACTGCTGTGTGCTTATACCAAGAGATGAAGGACTGACTTAAACCAATTTCCAAACCAAGTGTATAATTTAATAATAAAACTTTTTAAGCTTTTGCACACGCTCTGACTTTTGTCATTCCTTTCAACCATGAGCATCTACAAATCTTGGGTGCTCACTTCCACTTAAGGGTGGAAGGCCACAAGTGCCCATTTAATAAAAAAGGAATTTTTTTGTCTTTTTGTTAAAATTTGTTAAATTTTGGTCTTTTTTGTTAAATTCCCTTATTTATTCTCAGTCCTTGAGTCTGGGGGAAAGTAGTCTGTTCCTTCCTTCCCCTAGTTTCCCCAAGACACAGTTTACAATACCCCAGATATCAATCTTGAAACTGGCTGTATCGCACCAGATTTTTTTTCTCAGTTCAAACAAACCATTAATTTAGACACAGACCCGGTCCCAATTCTGTAATCATTTACTAAAAAGCTGTAACAATGCTTCCACTAAATGCAAGTGCTCTCACAACCAAATAACTTTTCTTTTTACCAGCAATTTCTCATGATTTCCATTGATGCAGAGGGTACAACAGAGCCTTCTGGACGTCTCTGGATGGGACAGACAAATTCTGTAACTTGTTTGTAAAGAGGAAAAAAATTTTCTTCCTGAGTAGATGAGGTATGTCAAGTTTTTTATAAGGAGTGGTGTCACAGGCAGATGTTTGACTTCGCTCAATTACTTGCAGATTGTTTAGTGAGTGGAGGAGAGAAATTTCCAAATTTTAATCAGGTTATTGTTTTGTTTGCCTTGTCTGCTGCATGGTTAGTTGGACCTATTTCAGTGCACGTATCTACACTGACTGCTGGGGTGCTCCAGAACTGGTCAGGACCCCTACTGCCTCAGCTGGGGCTGCAGCTGGAGCCCATCTGCAGTACCAGGCGTGCCCAGCCTGGCCCGAGGGATCCTGCCAAGCCGAGGAGATGGACAAGCCTCGGTGAACGTCCCTGCCATGCACATGAAGGGCACAGGTCTCAGTGCTTGGCAATCTCTCCAGCACCTCCCAAAAAGGAGCCTACATCCAGCACTGCTCAGCTTCAATAGCAGCTACCGAGAAAGTGAGGGGGAAAATGACTGAAAACTTAATGATCAAGAAAATCTCGCTGCTTCCTAAGTCCATTCCACACTGACACCCAACTTCACAGCTTGGATGGATCAGAGAGACATTTCCGTCATCCAAGGAAACACGCTAAAGCATCCCAAAGCCAAGCAGTAGCATAACTATACATTATGCTTAATCTTTTCCCCAGAAATCCTGAACATTATTTTATACTTTGTTGCTTGACACATGCTGTCACTGTTCCACAATTCTGGAACGATCCTCTAACTTCACTAATCAGCTTTCAGTCCCACATCCTTGTCAGAAACAGAATATTTCCCCTCCAATCTCTCTTGTCCTGTGGTTTCCTGCACATCATTAACAAAGATCACTATGGTATCATGACCCTGGCAGTCTGAGGATAGGCATCAGTTGCTTAACCTTGTTCTACCTCTTAAGAAACTGTCTTATGAACAGTCCCCACATTCACAGATCTTTTCAAAATCAATGGTTTTTTTTAAAAAAAAGAAAGAATTTGTGATGAACAAGACTAGCTGTAAGTTATCCTTTTCTCTAGAAATGCAAGCTTTCACATCAGATCTAAACCTGTTGTTAAAATTTCTTAACTACCTAACCTGTGTTTGACTCGAGGTGTTACTGAAAATAATATGAAAAAATAAAATATAATTTGACATGGCAGGAATCAATGTGTTTCTAATTTTGATTCTAAATTGATAATTCAAAATGCAAGTTATTCAGAGAATGACAACTCCTATTAATAAGCAATTAAGAATCAATCAGTAATCAATGCAGTACTATCAGCACAAAAAGAGTTGACATAATAATAGTTTACATATTTTGCATTCATGAAATATACATATGCTGTATCCATTAAAGCTGACTTCAGTTACTTAACATTCAA
Organism: Cettia cetti; assembly: GCA_013401135.1. Classification (NCBI taxonomy): domain Eukaryota; kingdom Metazoa; phylum Chordata; class Aves; order Passeriformes; family Sylviidae; genus Cettia; species Cettia cetti. Next base: position 27,589 of record VZUI01082949.1, read on the forward strand.
TTGTGCATTTTGTGGAGTGAGTCAATAGAGTGAATCACTAGCCCAGTGCAGTATCATATGGGAAACCTTCCCTCTCCCGAGCAGATGGAGACTAAGAATGTCACAGACAAAATGTGTTTTGTCTCTGGAGAAAGGATGTTGGCTGCTTTGTTCTTAGACTCTTCTACATGCCAAGCCTTCTGCTCCACTGGGACTCCTACACTTTGGGGTCTCATGGATATTTCAGCATGTCTCTGAAATGCTGACCTGCAGAACAGAAAACCAGCCTATCCAGAGGCCTGCAAGTAAAATATGACAATTGCTGTGCAATCCAAGATTTAACTGGAGGGAGAAAGCAAAAAAATCATCACCTTTGCCACCTTTTTAATACATAATCCTCTTTGAGGGAGGCAAATGCTTTCCATTTCCCTGTGAAAGATTTAGATGAGGGGTAATTGAGATGGCGTTACATTCTGCAGGTGACTGAGACCATAGAAACCCTATTTCCTATTCCCTTTGGCTTCATCTACCTAGAATATAATTTTTCCTCTTTTTTTTTTTTTCTGCAGTACTTTTCCTCACTTCCAGCACATTCTTCTCCAGCTGAAGGATGATCCCTTTGAATTGTCTGAAAATAGCAGAAGGAAAATACCAAGAGGCACTACAATTTTACTTTCTTTCTCAGAGAAATACTCAGGACCACATACATACACCCTAATTTTTTTAAATCAATAAGAATATCAGGGATATGATTCTGCCACTAGTCCGTGGGCAAAATGACCACTCAGCCTATGCAAAATAAAAGCTATCTTCTGAAAGTACCTGTCTACTGTATGCTGACCATGTTCAAGCTTAAAGCAACCTCTAATACAAAATACAACCAGGGCTGAATGAGTCTGAGTTTATGTGTAAAAAAGTCTGAGCCTAAACATGACTAAATAGAATATATTTTTTTAACAGTTATTTCTTTACCAGCACTCCTAGATTCAAGAACATGCATTCTCTGTTTTTGCAGTGTCTATCACAGAGTCCCAGTCTAACTAGTTTCTTGATTACAGCCACTCTATGACTCTTGCCAGATTCAACCCCAGATGGGCTTTGGCTTTTCTAACCCCACCTCTGCACACTTGGACAGCGCCTCTGTATCCCTTCTGAGTCATATTTCTCCTAGAGAAGCACCAGCTTCTGTTCAATTGTTTTTGATGTTTAAATTGAGAAGCCTTTGCTCATCCATTCATGTATCTTGCTGTCTTTTCTTGAATGCCCATAAGGGCAGATAAAACTTGAGTTTGTGGAAAATAATCCTTTAAAATCAATGAGCTCTTCAGGCCCCTTCTATCCTGTTTTCAAGGTCTTTTCTGCCAGCCTTCACTCTGTGCTCTCTTACCAATCCAGTCCACAACCTCTTCAATAGGGTGGGGGTCATCAGCACCTCCCCTGCCTGCTTCTTTATTTCTAGTTTAGAACTCTACTCCCCAAGCTGGCCAGCCTGTTGACAAAGATAATTTATCCCTTGGTACTTGCTGCAACTGGAACTGGTCCTGTGGATGATATTTTTATCTCAGAGAGGATCCCAAGCTTGTAAAAGATTATCCCTGTTGTCAACACTGGCTGTAAAACAATTTGTTGACCCATGGGCTCCATTCATTTTTCATCAAGTCCTTCCCTCTCACTGGAAGAATCAAGGAGATTCCAGCTGGGCCTCTGGGCCCTTGGCTTCCACCTCAAATGCAGTGTCATGCTTACTACTCTTCAGGTTTCCCCTACAAGTATTGGTGCCCACAGAGAAGAGCAGCAGTGGGGGATAATCTGAGGATTAGATTGGCAACTTGGTGCCCTAGATCCAAATTCCTGACAAGCTGCAACCACCCCTAGACACCAGGTCAGACCAGGAGATTCTGGTGTCCATCCCTGGCAGCAGGGAGTTTCCCACAGCTCATACTTCTGCTTCCTCCTGACACTGCTGCAGTTCTTGGGCTCAGCCACCCCAGGCGCTTCATTAGACACAGCTCTCAGCTCTCTATATGTGACCTGGGCACTGAACCCTCACTGTAGCTACAGACTTGCAGGTGAGGCAGGAGTTATCCCCCCAGTATGAGAAGCCACAGGATTCCAGCCTTTACCATCAGGGAAACCTATAGTAAGCTCAGATTTAGTCTACTCCTCTCTCAGTGCAGTAAAGAAGATTCAGTCAGTGTTTTTCTCTGTTGCTGCACTGCCTGGTGACCTCCTCCCACAGCTGTTTTACTGCTCTGCACAGCCCTTTCCCCAGTGCATGACTCCTGCAGGCAAGGAGCACATCTTCCCCAGCCCAAGAAAGTGGATTGTCATCCCAGAAAGACCAGGACTCAGGGCTGCATCCTCCCTCAGGAGCTCAGTTTGAGTTCAACTCTGGCACACCAGGTAAAATTCCAGCAGTCAGTGAGGACCATGCTCTTTAGCACTTCATCACCATCAGCTCACCCCTACACCATGTACAGCACAGCTTCCCCCACCCCTCCCTGCCTATTTCTGCATAGACAGTTCTAGAGAACTCTCCTTAGCTCCTCCTGGGACTGCTTGGCTCTCCAAAATCAGGAATTAGCAGCAAACAAAAAAGCACCTTTTAATCAAGAATATCTGACAGAGCTTGTTACAAATGACTAGAGCTTGCTAGCCCACTCAGCTCTCTGTTGCCAGCTTTTCCCAGTGGTAATAGACACCCCAAAATTCCTCAAAAAGTTTTTTAGGAAGCATTTCTCAAAGATCTGGGAGTAGAAACTAGAAACTGCTGCACAAACTGCAAACTACTGGTTACCTAATTTCAGACATCAGGCTATTTTTTAATTACTCTGATTTACAGACTATGTTTCTGAAAAGGGACCTTCTACAGACTGTGTTCAAAATGTACAGACATCAGAGCTGACATCTGTGCTTGTATTGAGCTTCCCAAATTTTAACAAGGCTCTACACAGTTTTTTAGCTTGAAATATGTTACTACAACTCCAAGGTTAGAAGTTGTTACCTTATGGTCAGAGACTGGGATTAAAGAACTGCAGCTGTCATAAGTTTCTTTACCTTCACCAAGAGGCACATTTACAGCAATCCACAATTGTGCTGCATCTGGAGAGCATGGTTTCCCCATTGTACATGTGAATAACATCTTTAGTGACGAGACAGGACCAGACTGAGCCTTCAGATTTCATTTAAACCACTGTCACCCATATATATTTGCAATAGGAGAAAATGACAACTATGGCTAATCAAAAAATAATTTCAGAAGCTGCCTCAGCATAAAATACTATCAGTGACATCACACAGAGCAAGGTTAGAATTTTCCTCAAAATCTGCTGATGAAAGATCCAGATTTCAAGTGACTACCACAGTTCCTCAGAGAGGAGGGCTTTACAGACAGTACATTTGTTTGTACCCTGTGAGCAAATCACATCAACTGAAGTCAAGTAAATTGTAAACTTTTATAGCTAGACTTTTTATTTGTAATTTTAGTGAAGAATTGAATAGACACAAATATAATACATTGAGGTGTTGGCACTTTTTAAATATCCACACGTACATTGTAACAAAACCATTAGACAAATCTGGAATACAAGTTTATAAAAGTGACAAGTTAGAGAGTCTCTTAACTGTAAATTTTTCAATTCATCATTTCCACAGAGCAATAACATAAATATTTTATTGATTTATCCAGCCAAAATTTTGTGCTCAAATGAGAAGGGTAATATTCACCAGCCTAGAGAAAATATCTGATTGAGGAGTACATTAATGCTGGAAATAAGAATACAATTGTAAAGTCTCTGAAATGACAATCCATAATCTCATTGGCCATCAAAATATTTGGAAGAACAAAAAAGAGACATGTCAGAAATCCAAAATGTGATTCATTAAGTGAGGGTCTCAACATCCTCCTTCCTAATTGTCTTTTTACTCTTTCTTATTATTAAGTAATTGTGAGATTCAGCAGCAGTAATTTCAGCAGCTTGGAGGAAAGATCATTCATAGCATGGAAAATGATGTAGAATTATTTCCTAAGATGACATAGGTTATTCCTTCCACTCTCTCTTTCCAGGAATTCAGAACCTAGTACAAGTGAATTTTAAAGCACAAATGTGATAGAAATCAAGGTAATTTATGGGTTTTGAATATTGCTCTTTTCTGCTTTGACATTCTTTTTCTTTAGAGCTAATTTATTTGGCTCCAGTTTATTGTTTTACACTTTGTTTACATTTTATTTGAATTTATTCATTAAGTTTCATTTGTTCATTAGGTTTCTTGTTTTTGTATGATTGATTGATGCAAAAACTGTGGGCTTCAGAAAGCTGTAATTGGTTTGTTCAAAGTAGAACCTAAACTCTAGGAATCAGAAAGAGCAAAGGAAGCCCATGTGAGATTAAAGCCATGGTAGATTTTGGAGGAACAAATTCACACTCAGGACTTGCCTGCTTACATTTGCCATGAGATGCACAAGATGTTTCACAATTCTTTGATTTCCCCTAAAATTTCATCTCCCAGAAAATTTGTTCACAAATCACTTGGGAATGTAGGAGAATTGCTCAACGGGTTCATTCACTGCAAATTTCTAAATACAGTTCAATTTGTAGGAAAGAGAATCTGGCACCAGGACCCTGCTCATTTGTAGCCACACAGTGCTGTCTGGGAGCAGAGGGGGGGCAGACCCCAGGTGCTAGCCCAGGGCTGGACATATCACAAGTAGACAATGTTACTTATTCAGAGTGCATCTTCATCAAAACACCTCCAGGAAAAGTTTGTTAACTTCGTCAGACTTCTCCCATCCCTGCACTTTAATCTCCTGTTATAAGTTGATGACAAGGTCACAAATTATTCACATAGGCAGGAGTTCTCCTAATACTTGGCAAAAGTGGCAGGACTTCCAGAGGAATTATTCTATTAATACAGAAAATTTTCCTTAAGTGAAAAACGTGAATGACTGGGTTAATATAGTAATTTAAAATTCATGCATCTATTCACAAAGTTTTATTTTCGTCTCATTTTTAAATTGTCTTGGACCAGCTAGGTCCTGTCTGTCCAGCCTGGCTCTCACCCCAGTTCCTGTGTCCCTTGCCCTTGCAGCTCCCAGGCAGTTTCAGCACCCTGTGGAGCTGAAGGCAAGGTGTGGCCATGCCTTCCTGCTTAAACTGTCCACCAAAATCATCTCAGATCACCTATGCAGAAGTGACTTGTCTAAGTCTAAGCTTATCAAATAGGAAAAAAGGCTGCTAGAGAAAGATTCACCCCTTTCTGAAACAGGTGACTGCAGGAGAGACCCTGTGGAGGTGTCTCCATCTCTTCACTGAAAGAAGGGCTGCCAGCTCAGATTTAAGCAACTATTTTTCCTGTGTGATAAGTTAGGTGAGATGAATCCCACCTACAGTGCTCAAATTAGGAGTCACAGCTATTTCTTTCACCAGCTATAGTGGAGGCAAGATCTGGCAGGCCTGGATCACTCATCTCCCTCTTAAATTTAAACACTATGTTAGTAACAATGCCTAAATTAGGCATTTAGAGTAGGTGGTTTAAATATGGTCCCAAATCATAATTTCATGTACTCTTAGTGTGCCTGGAAACACTTGGGCTCCTTTCCAGACTGAAACATCCAAATAGTATTGCATTATAAATATATAATGAATGATGTATAGCTCTGCATCACAAAGTAATGCGTAGCAATTTAATCTATGTTTACGTTTTTCCTGAGTTTCATTTGAATGTCACCAGCAAAGTTGCTGGTGTTAACCACAACAATGACCAAACTATGACTGCACCATTGAGAAAGAAAGAAAGAAAAGAAAGAAAAGAAAGAAAAGAAAGAAAGAAGAAAGAAAGAAAGAACGAAAGAACGAAAGAACGAAAGAAAGAACGAACGAAAGAACGAAAGAACGAAAGAACGAAAGAACGAAAGAACGAAAGAACGAAAGAAAGAAAGAAAGAAAGAAAGAAAGAAAGAAAGAAAGAAAGAAAGAAAGAAAGAAAGAACCAAAACAAACAGAAACCAAACCACACACACAACACCCCAAAAATGTTCTGTTTCTTTGCTTACATTATATACATACATTTTTAGTACTTGAATCTACTATACATGAATCGTTTATCTACTTTTTTTCTGCTTTCTCTATTTTTTTTTTTTTAATTAGAGTAAGGTTTTAAAAGAAAAAAACATAGGAAACAAAATTATTTTCTGCTGACTAGCAGAGAAACAATTTTTTCCGATCTCCTCTCCCCTTCCAGCCCTTAACTGATTAGTGTGTTGCTAACCTGTTCCACCTTTTTTGTCAGCTTTAGAATCATCTGTTGAAATGAAAAAAAAATCTTAAATTAAGGTCTTGGAAAGAGATGAAATGAAGTTCTTAGGGCAGACAGCATTGTCTAAAGAAAAAGACAGAGGAAACATGGAGACAAGAAATGTGGGCAAGTTGAGCAAAGTTGTGGTATAGATATGCAAAAATAAGAAAATTTTTAAATTAAATGTCTGAGAAAATTGTTGTTGTTGTTCTTCTTCTTTTTTGGTCCCAAATGGAAATTATTGCAGCTATGGAACAACTAGATTTATTCCAGGATTTCCTAGAGGTTTAGGAAATTTAGAAAATTTCATTTACATACTATAGTTCTTCCTTTTCTCTCAACATCTCCAGGCATGATATACAAAGAAGAAGAAATTAATCATGTGGCTTCCCTTGTGCTTTGAAATCTCAGGCTCTCCTTCACGGAAGAAGCAGAATTGTTTTGTGCCACAATATCAACTAATAGTATGCACTTAAGAAGAGAGAAGACAGAGATAATCAGATCAGATCCAAGTATAATAGGACGCAAAGAGAACTCAAAGAAATTTTTCAATTCAAGTACATAGAACAACCCTTTTTTCCGCACAGAATTGGGTATTGCTTGAATATGTGTGACCAATAGCATTCCAAGACCACTTGATGAACATCCTTCTTCACAGGTATCAGATGCCAGAAATTATGTTTTGTAATCTCACTATATTTCTTTATATGAAATGCTGAGCAGAGCAAGCATACTATCAACTATACTAGGTGACTATGTAGGGACCATATTTCTTTCATAGTTACTGTGGAAATTCTGGCAGCTATTGTAACAGGAATTCCAACAATTTACAATCTGGTATTATTATTGCACTTCGTCTTTTCCTTTACTGTTCCTTCACTGAGCAGAGGAAACTTTTCAGAATTACCGTGCCGGGAAACGGTTAATTGTCTGTTTAGATACTGAATGGAAAGAGAATGTTTAATTCTACAGTTGCACCATTCATTAAAAATATTCTAAATCAGGGAGTTCTGAGATTTCATTTGTCCAGGGCCTAGTACAATAGTTCTTCTGATTGTGCTCTTGAAGTATTATGAATTGATGAATAAATGAATGAATATCTATCTCAGTGTTTCAGGCAGAGGCATGAAATCCTTTTTATACATTATATATGTACTATATAATATTTTCTATAGAGAGAGTTTTTTTCATGATGCCAGGTAACAATAGTTTTAAAATAGGGAGATTCATAATCCCTATGGGCTTTATCTTATTGTGTAATTGCAAATACTACCAAAATAAAATATTAATGCATAATTCTCGTATTAAAACAAATTTAATAAGTTCTTTTTAATTGTGTCTCACAAACAATTGTTTCACTGTTTGATAGAGAAAAAATATAAGGATGAAAAAACAACTAAGCAAAAGCAGACAAAACAAATTGGAATAAGTGAGAGAAATAATGATTAGTGTATATAATGAGTCCCTGTGTTTTTTCTCAGTTATGACAATATCTTTTAAGTGTTTTCTATTCCTGTGAGGTATTTGCTAAATTAGACCTAGTTGAGAATCCAGAACCACAGGCAAATGAAGCCTGCTGATGCTGCAATTTTCAAATGTACTTTTGAATAGTCACACAGCTGCACTGCACAGCACCAAAGCAGCGGATGTTATTCCTTTGGCAACATGAGCCAGTACAGCGTAGGAAATTTGGGATGATTTTCTGTAGCTGGTCTAAACTTTCTGGTCCACATTCTTAGCCTTCCTACAACTGCTTAGGGCCATTCTGGCAGTTCAAAGCTATTGTAAAGTCAACACTTCCATCCTGTTTGTCGGAGACTGAAAAAAGGTTGTAATTTATTCCTTAAATATCTTCATGAAGGACCTTTGCCTATTACAGCAAAACTGTATTACAAAAGCTGCAGAGAAGACTACCACACCCTGAATAGGCCTTCTGACTGAGGTCCTGGACTGCTCTTTGATGGAGTTAAGATAGTGACTCAGGTTTGGGCCAGGGGGAGAGAAATATATTCACAGGGGGATCAAGCTCAGCATCTTCAAAGTGCAGACTATCAGGACTATCAGCTGCCAGGATGGCATAGACACTCACACCAAAGGCTTAGGGGAATAAAAAGTTTTGGGTGTGTAATGAGGAAGCCTCTGGCTCGAGGCAGTGAATGTCCATCCTCTGATGTGCAGAGGAGCCCAGCTGAGGGAGTCTTCACCTCGGGAAAAGCCGCATCCGTGCGAAGGACAGCAGAGTCATAGCTCATCAAAGGCCTCCTGCAAAAGGTCCTCAGACCCTGCACCAGAATGCTGCAAATGATGCAAGAGGTCCACAGTGTTGCAAGGGACAGTGTCAAACTGGGCCTCTGCAAGGGAGGCACCTGGGTGTTCCCACCTGGCCCAGATGTATATTAATCCATGGGATTCTGTACCTTTTGGCACAGCAGAGGCAGGAGGCAGCAGACAACCCTCACCACCCAGAAGACCAGATGGAGGGAAAAGACAACATGTTGCTGGGACCCCTGGAAGGGTGATATGTTTATACACAACCTCTGCCACTATCCTTCTGTGCCCCCACACCCCTCCCCTACATACAACTCTTTTTCCTTTTTTTCAATTCTTTCTTTCTTTCTTTCTTTCTTTCTTTCTTTCTTTCTTTCTTTCTTTCTTTCTTTCTTTCTTTCTTTCTTT
>VZUI01082982.1:0-81058 GCA_013401135.1 Cettia cetti
TATATTTATATTTATATTTATATTTATATTTATATTTATATTTATATTTATATTTATATTTATATTTATATTTATATAAAAGAAAGTATATATATATATATATAAAAATAGCTAATAAGAATAAATACACTGAATAGCAATGAAAAATGTTAGGCCAAGCAGTAGTTCTCTAAAGAGGGGTGTTGCAAGCATGACAGTTACAACTTAGGATTGCTCCATGGTTTTGAATTCCTCAGATTTGTAAGTGAATAGGGCAAAAATGCTAAAAAGGATGTATTTTAATGCATGAAGCAATCATGTGTTGAAGGTAGATGATGGGAATGATCCCTTCTAGTTCTTCAATCTCTTTTGTGCCCCATGCACTGTAACTGAGGCTCACTGAGATCTTATCTATGAAAAGTAATATCTTCATGGGAACCTGAACTGTGATGATATTAGCTCTGCTCTGAGGATCTTATATATACCACTTCATCACAGATATTATTGACAGTAAGTGCTTTTACCACTTTTATATATTCTCTTTGTGAGTTGTTTTACCGCAAGGCAGCTAAATCAAGAGAATTTTTCCTGACCAGCTGAGCTTCTGATAAGTCTCCTTACAAGCACTTAGGTGAATTCAATGCACTTGGATGATAAAAAGGTATGTTAGGACAAAAGAGAGTGTCAAAACATAACCCTCTGCTCTTTCCATCACCTCAAAGGTCATGTCCCACATGTAAAATTACTTGGGTTTTGAACCCCACTTTTCCTCAATTCCTTTGTTCAGAAAGTCCATCTGATCCTTTTCAGGATTCATTTGCCCACTTCTGATCCTCTGCTTTTGTCTCCTATTTCCCTCCCTTATTCTCTGCACATGATGATCCTTTTTTCAGGCTGAGTCATTATCCTGTTAAATTCTCCTAAGAAGGGCTTTTTTCTCAGTCATGCTATTTCTTACTCAAGTGGTGCCTGTAGGAAGATCAGAACAACCCATGAAAGGAAGAGCTCTGTGAGTGGCAGTACCTATAGGACAAGCATACAAGTTGTATTGTTTGTTAACTGCAAATTCTCTTCTATCCCTTATTCTCTGCCTGTTTAGATAAACCTAAACCTCCACTGGGAGGAGAGAAAAAACATTCTTGAAAATTTCCAGAGCCTGAAGATTAAAACTGGCCCCGTCCTGCACTTTTGTGTGTGTGTGTGTATGTGTGTGTACTTTAAAAAGAATTATTTTTTTTATGCTGCAAGATAATATGGCTCCCTTTCTACTCCAAAATCTGCACAAATCCTCCCTCTGCCATGCCTGCAGATGGAAATAGGAAATATTCCCTTGCCAGGCTTGCAGTAAAAAGGAATGTGTCCCAAATGCAATCGTTCCTTGTGCACTACATCTTGTGAGCAAGCAGACGGTGTGGCTTGCTTCAGTAACTTTTATATGTAAACAGTCTTTAAAAACATAATCTTCATTGTCAAAGCCTAATCTAAATGATGTACTGACATTGCTTACTTTGATATGCTGACTTGGTTTTGAATTCTCTCTGGATTGCCTGGCCCCACATGGCCTTTTTGTGTTTTGTTTACTTTTCACTTAGCTGTCACGTATTTATTCCCATTAGATGTACAAAGTCAATAGATTCAGCCTAGTTTTACAGTTTAGTTGCCTAATACAGCACAAGGAAAAAGCTAAATGAAGCCAAGCAGAGGGGCAGGAAAAAAGCAGAGGGATTCTTCAAGTCTGACATAAAGACCAAAGAAACAGAAAACCATCAAAAGATCTGAGTCTGGTAGAGCACCTAGAGATTACTGTTTTTTCAGAAAAACATGATATTTCTGGAAAGCAGAAATTAATTGATTTGTATAGACTGAGTTTCTGTTTTTAGAAGGCTTGCTTCTAAATTAATGCTTAAATTTTGTATACATCACATATATTTAATTTTTTTTAAATCTGGATTTGTTTCAAATGTGAATGGATGGGGAAATATTACTTCAAAAGCTTTTTCAGCGTAATGAGCTGGCTGGATTTATCTTAGTCAAACAGTTAAAACAGCTTACAAGATCCTGTTCTGTGAAAGTCTTTGAAGATATATGAAAATACCTCATGCTGAGAAAAGTAATCCTGAAAAATCTACTTGATGTGATCTTACCCACAGAACCCACAAGACGAATGGGTGTTTGTGAAGTCTGTCACAACTTGAAGCATGACTGCAATGTGGACCATCCTGAACGATGGTCTTCCCTCTGGACAGCCATGCCTACCCTGCCATGTCTCTCCCAATGGGAATATCTACCCTCCCTCCAAATGGTCATTTTTACAGCTCAAAGAAAAAACAGTGGGGGGTTTAATGTGGAATTTAGTGTTAGGGGGGGACGGTGGTCTTTCCTTTGTTCCCTGGAAAGGGGCAGTCCATATTTCCCCCATGGCGCTGTGTCACTGAGGGCACATTGTTTTCAGGTCGCATTTCTTCAGTTTCAGCTGAGGTGCTCAGCCCAAGCCCTTCATGGCACCAGTGTCTGGGCACCTTTGGTGCTGGCAGCAGCTGGGCACCCAAACTTCACTTGCTTTCAAGAGCAGACGGTGCTGGCACTGCCCCATTTCCAGCTGCACTGTCCATAGTCTGAGCTTTCCCTCTGTTTGCGGCAGGTGAAATACGGGAACTACGCCTTTGTGTGGGACGCGGCGGTGCTGGAGTACGTGGCCATCAACGACGCGGAGTGCTCCTTCTACACCGTCGGGAACACTGTCGCCGACAGAGGATACGGGATCGCCCTGCAGCACGGCAGCCCCTACCGAGACGTCTTCTCACAAAGGTGAGCCTCTGGAGCAGGAGGAGCAGGTACTAGGGGAAGGTTTTTCTCAGCTCTGGACCCTTCCTCTAATTTAATTTTCGGCAAAGGAAAAGCATCTTGTGTTTGCAATCCATTTCATTTCTTGCGTATGCATTCATTTCCTCTGAGACACTGAATTATTCACTTTCCTAGAAAATGCATTAAAAACACTTTGTGTTGCTCTTATTTGAACTGTTCTTGTTTCTTTTGAAAAACATTAATGAGATAAATTCAACTTCATTAGCAGGAAAATGAAGAAAGAGTTGCTTTATTTGTTATAGAGAGTCAGCATAACTCAACCCTTTCTATTACAGAAGCTGTTTCTTAAAGAAAAAGTGAATTTGGACACAGATGGGAAAACTAAAGGGGATGAGCAAGAGCATTTGATGTTTTGGTGGAAAGACCTCTGTTAGTATCCAAAAGCATAGGTGCTTATCGCTGTACTAATCAATCTCTTGGGCTACCAAAGTGACATCTCTAGAGATGCTACTGATACTGTGTTTCTATTAGGATAGGAAATACTAAGTTAATTGTCTGTATTGCGCCTTTGCAGTATTTGTGCTTCACTCCAGTATTGATTCCTAAATCAGGATGTGTGTGAAATGTGAAAAAAAAAAAACTACTAAACTTTTAGTCTAATATCTGCAGTTTGGCACTTAGGAGAAGATGTGAGCTTGTCTGCTGATCCTTTTTTTCATTCTGAATCTGGTCTCTCAGCGTAGTTTCTGTTGGTTTGTGTTATGTGTATGAAGCAAAACTTTACAGTTGCTGCAATGGGATTTCTGTTGTGTGGCTGCCAGGTAAACATACAAAATCTGCTTAATTTGGGCTGTTGCCTTTGCATTTGTCCAAAGGCTCTGGTGGGGGAAAAAGTAGCCAGTAAGTAACGCTGTTCAGATCTAAAGGAATCATTCTCTGCACACACCTACTACATGAACAGAGAATACTTGGATTATTTGAATCTGTTCCCCTTTGGGAGTGATATTGCTGAATTTTGTTCTAACGTAGCAGCAACATAATAAAATATTTCACAGGATCAGCAAAAAAAAATAATTTTAATGAATCATGTGTATGCTTTGTGTATTACAAGGAGTATTAGAGGAAATATTTACCAAATACTGTAATACTCTCATATTCCAGCTATGGCCAGGCTGGCTCTGCTTAAAATCTCTGGTATTCTACTGTTTGGGGTCTCTGTGTAAAACAAAAGAGTAGAATACCTTCCTGTAATCTTTCGAAGAAATTCTTCCACCTTGTAGGAGTTCTCAGGTGCTTGTCAAGGTGTTAAGTCATCCTCTCCTTATCAGCCTTATCCATGTGAGCTTGAGTACAAAATTTGGAAGACATTTGGGAATTTCACAGTCTGTGTCTTTATAACTAAACACAGTGAAACCGCCAAGCAATGCAGCACGGCTCATGCCCGCATTCTTCATGCCCACCACTGCTGCTCTGAAAGTCAAGGTGGATGCATCCAAAGTTCCCTCAGAGACTGCTTGTGACAGGGTTTATGTGCTGGGTGTAGCTCTTGGCATAGGGGGAAAGTGGTTATATGGCTGATTCTGGTAAGAAAGTTTCTTCTTGGTCGTGGTATTCAGCACATAGAAAGGTTGGGTTACAGCTTCTTCTGATACACTGCCTTCAGCGACTCCTGGATCATTGGTCTGTGCAGGCCTGACATTTCCAAGTACAATTTTATTTCATAAGAAAATTTTGGCTTTTCAGTGTATTATTATATCTTGGAGCTATAGCAAAGCAGAAGGAAGCATAAAAATTTGCACATATATAGGTATTTTTATCTGAAAATCTTTGAAGCAATACTTAAATATTAGCATCTCTCAGGAAAGCAAATGCTATTTTCCACTTAATGCTTAGGGAATCCATAGCATCAGGAGACTTAAATGAAATCCCAAGGTCATATGTTGTCCCCTGGTGGAATCAGGGATCATAGGCACCCATTTTTGATTTCCTGCTAAAGTTGTCAGAGTCCAGGTATATGAAGAAAGGGACTATTTGTCAGATATTGGGCCACAGGAGGATCTGGATGGATATGCAGACCTTAGCACTGGTGAGAAAATAACTCATTACATTAGCAGGAATAATGGCTGAACAGAGAAATTGGAATTTGCTTGGAGTGATACTGCCTCCTGCAGAATTTAGAGAACCTGAGATATATACTCTGAAAATGTGTGTGCTGCTGTGCTTATATTCTTATTTCTGTATTATGAGAGCATATTATATAGCATTTTTAATTATCTCCATAAATAGAAATTTACAGTTTAAAGCAGTGAAAGACCATATAAGATCAAACATATGACAGAGAAATCATGCTTACAATGCAGCTTACAAGGTCTTGTTCTTAACGCCCTTCTGTACTGTTCCTTAAGTTTACATCCATGTAGTTTTCACACATCATCCTTACATTTCTTCCTAATGAAAAGGCTCAACAACCTTCAGCAGCTGCAGCCTGCATGCTAAATAGAGGGAGGAATAGATTCATTGTATAGGATTAGCAAATGTTCACGTGAATATTTCACATTTTTAATGCGGCAGGGAACTGGTTTAAAATATATTGGCACTTCTTGATCTTTCCCAAAATAAATATATTTATGTGAAAATACAGGCCTTTTCTTTTAAGAAATTTCATATAAAGCCATGAGCTGCACAGTGTTTAATCCCTAGGGCGCAGCTGTGAAAGGTCTGGCAAGCTTACAGGAGATTTTGTTCTCTGTGCAGGAAGCACAGGCACACGTTTAAAGCTTTTCAGTACCTTCTCTAAACATTCAGGTGATTCCCAGAGAAACAGGAAAAGAGACAGAGGTGTAAACACTCACCCCTTCTCTCTAAGCTACACAGCATGAGCTGCAGTCAAGGTAACACTGTGGTAAAGTTTACCAACAGGAAGCAGTATAAAAAATAGAGTCTTTGAGACTCTTCTTTTTCACAAGCAAAAAAATCCTTTCTATGCCACAACAAAGACGTGAGCGGCAGTGAATGGCCTGACTGCGGTACGAGATTGGCCTTTTGCTGCACGGGGATGGCAAAGCAGCCAGCTGGGGTCCCACACAGCATCTGTGTCCAGGCCCTGCCTAATGCTTTCTCTGAAAACAGGTGCTTTGGGTTCCATCCTGAAAATAGGCATGTGGCTGTAACACAAAAAATATAGAAAATAAGCTGGGTAATATTTGAAAGACAGACCTGTTGTAGCCACCCTGATGACTTCTTTCATGCTACAAATGTTAACAAACACAACTGGCCGTGCCACTAGGCAGCCAGGTGATGTGCTCAGGTAGATTGCTGTCCACTTTTCCTTGCCATTAAGACTTAACCTTCTGAGCACCAGCAGCCTCCAGGAAGCATGCCAGTTTTCCCTCTCTATATATTTTTCTTTCAAGCTAATGACAGGGGCTGCAATAATAGGAACTGCCAGATTTCCTAGGAGAGCTTGAAAAGGATGTGTCTTTTGGTTCATGAGGAGCTGTGTGGTGACACTAAATTTGACACCTGTTAAGAGTTCTTTTCAGACTTAAACTTTAAAACTTCCATTGCTCCCCCAGGAGGTATAAATATAATTGCAGACACTTTTCAGAGTATTTCATAGGATGTCTGTGCTTCCTGCAGTGCTGCAGCTGTGGCTCAGGCATTGTGCTGGTGGCTGGCTTTTGGTGGGGGTCAAGGAGAGGTGGCAGCAAAGTGCTGGAATCCTGTTCATGTCCCCACTCTTCTCTGCTGTTTTGCCCTCTTCTGCTGCACCACAGTCCGGCCTCACAGCACGCTAGAGACAAAGGGAGAGGAAGCACTAATTCCATGCTCAGCAGAGCCCAGCAGCCAGCTGTTTGCTTAAGTAACTGGAACCTGTCAGCACCCAAAACCACCAAAAAAAATCAAGCTGTAGTTGTTCCACACCCCTCATATTCCAAAAAACACCCATGTGTGTTCTGTCCCTCTAGGTAAAAGGAAGCAGTGACAATAGGAAGAATAAAAAAAAAGAAAAGGCAAGCTTGCCTTTAGAGCCCACAGTGTGAGACTCTTTCTTGTTCATCAGCTGTGTTTCCACAATTGCCACAGCCAAGCACAAGCTCATGGACACGTAAAGTTGTCTGTATACCTAAACGGAGCAGCCACAGTTCCATAATTCCTAGTGGTTGTCTGTGGGAAGGGGGTATGTGAAAGCAAAATGTATGGAAGGTCCAACTACCATATAGGTTCTGCAGAAACCCCAGTCTGAATTTGACATTATTCATAAAAAGTCACAGAGAATTTGTGCTGTTGCTAGAGAAGTCAATCACATATTTTCACCCTAAGGGGGAAAAGAGATGGACACTAACAATGATTTCCTCGTGGCAAGCCCAAAGACTCCTCCCTAGCAGCAAGTGGTGCATTTTCAGATATCCAAAACTATGGAGGGAAAGAAGAGAGCCATTGTATGGCATTCCAGTCTGCCCCCTAGCAAATCATTAGCCAGCTGCTTAAAATAAATGGTATGGATATTGTCCTGTCCTTTTTACATCTCATCAGCAAAATCCTGAGTCTTAGAAAGTTCCTGCCCTGAGCCGTAAATATGTGTTCTTCCTGTCTCCTCACCATTTATTCTCTCTCCTTAAATTTTCATTCTGTGTCTTGGAGGTCACTTATGTCCAAAGACTCCAGTGCAAGGAAGATTACTTAATTCCTAACTACCTTGATTTATTTTTCGCTGCCCTTGGGACTACATACCCCTTTCTTTGAGAAGATCCCCCTATTTTTTATTACTATTCTTTTAATGAATGCCCAAGAAAGTGTCACTCACTCTCTGACTTATCTTTTACCAGCTATATGAAAAATAAGAGTTTTGGATCATACCCCAACCCTGCAGAGGACTAACAATAATGCCATAATTGGATTTTTCATTATTAAATACTTGGATCATCTGTAGAATAGTGGGTGCTTTAGTAAGAGATCAATTTTGCTTTGTCTCAATAGTTTGCTAAGAATTGAAATCCTATTCTGAGCTGAATATATAGCATTCTGAGACATATACTGTGCAAACTAGGAAAATCTACCTAAATCCACCCAAAGAACCTTTTTTTCTGATAATTCCAGAAAATTAAGAAACTCTGCAAATTAGGAGAATTACTTGACTTCAAGCAAACTTCTGAATTTAAAAAGAAGAGTTTAATTTTGAGAGTCTGCTCTTAGATCATGTCACAAGTTCATATAACTGAAATTACATTAGTGAGAGAAGAAAAAAAATCGAAATTAATTCCAGGTTTCTGAGCAATCTGACATGAGAATCCAGTCTTAATTTATTCAGATATAGTTATTGTTAATGAAAGCCTCAATTTCAGAGTAGCACATAGTAACAAAGTAGTTTCTCAGATAACCAGGGTACTAAATAAAAAATGTAACCACACCCAAGGTAATATTTCTTGACCATCCAATTTAACCAGTCTATCCTATTTTTTGCTGTCTACATGAGACTTGTAGGGGTAAAACTGAGACTTGCACCAGGCCCTTGGTCTCTTCCATGTCCCTCTTCCATTTTGCTGACCCAGGTCCTCCAAGACAAACTGCAGTTGCCCTTCATGCCAGGAAACTCTCCTTGAGGAAGCTCTGCTCAGCCAGCTGCCTGCCCTGCTGGGGCTGCAGAGTGCTCTCACTCTGCACGCCTTACTCTGGGCCCCTGCATCCAGGCTGAAGACCTGTAACCTCAAGTGGATTATAAGAAAAGATGTAGCTTCATTCAGATTTTTAAAAATGGCATCCATTACTTCATGAGAAAACCCTAACAGAAAGCTTTTGTCCCCCTGCTATTCTTTCTTCTTTTTTCTACCAAGCCCTCCAGCATCTGATCCAGGCTTGCAGCACTCTGCAATCCTGTCTGAGCACATTGCTAAAAGCTTTGCCCAAGGGCCGGGTGATCTGACACTGTCCCTCTGCATCCTCTTCCACTAACTGCCTAATGCAGTTGAAGATCCTGCATTGCTATCGGAAGTGTTTCCTGGCTTTATTGCCTGTCCCCATCTCGCTGCTGGCGGGGGCTGCTGGCTGTAGGACTGCAGAGGAGCTGTGACTCCCACACATCACGTTGGGAGACCAGGAGAAATGGCTTTATTGATTCCTGATGGTGTGCACCTGGTGCTTGCAGGTCTCACTGTAAATTCATGGCTAGGAGCTGAAAAGGATAGAGACACCTACAGAAACACAGACTTGAGTAACTTCCTAATCTCCTGTAATATTAACTGATGATATAGGTTAAAGGATTCTGCAGCAGATCTGGAGTTTATTACATACACATAGTGAAAAATTACTCAATCAAAACATATAAAGGCAGTGAGATTAAGGCTTTTTAAATATACTATAACATTAATTGATGGGGTAAGCTAAAGAATTGTGAAGTAGCAGTGCTGAGAAGAAGCATGAGAAAGAAAATTGTAAGGAAAGGCATTAGTTCTTCTTGCATTCTCAGACAGCATAGAGCTATGAGCAGCAGAGAGCTGCCTGCCTGCTTCACCATGGGAAGGCAGCTCTGCATCCAAGCAGTGCTGTGGTGAAGGAAAACTTTCCAACATCGCCACATGTCAGGAAAAAAGGTACCATGAAAAAGGCAGCTTCATTCTTTCTCTTTTTCCTAATCAATGCTCACTTTCAGAAAGGGCTCTGCATTCAAAGTTTCACAAAGGCAAGCCAGGTAAGGGTATGCTTTTGCTTATTAATTCCCCATCATTACCCATGAACCACCCCAAAGAAAACAGTCTAATTGTGATGTGTTAAATTACCAGTAGAGAGCACTTTGCAAGCTATTTCTTACTACTTTTTATCCACTTCTCTAGCCTTAGGCACCTCAGACTTGGCGTGTAAAATGGCTAGATATTACCCAGTGAGGTGTGCAGTACAGTCACTGGAAACAGTGTTGCTCATCCAACTATATGGAAGCGACATTTATTGTAAGATGAGTTGTTCATGTGTTTTAAAGTTTTATGGAGTGAGTAAGTGCATGGCTGCAGAATTTGGAACTGCTTGGTTGTAAATCTGATGACCGTAAAGCTAAAAGAAATCTCAGTGAGTGGCTTCCCTCCAAGAACCTGCCTTTTATGAGTTCCTGAAGCAAAAAATACCATCAGTGCACACTGTCCTGTTCTTTTCTGGCTGCCTTCTCTAACATGTGCAACAGTCTTGAGAGGAACAGGTGTAACTACTCACTCTGGCTCAGCTGAGCAGCAGCATTGCCTTTAAAGTGGGGTGGAAAATGAGGGCAAAGTTTTTCCTGGAAATAGGAAGCTTTTCCAGTCATGCAGCTGCCTTGATGATAGAATCATAATAACTACAAGTAAGGGTTTAGCCCACCTACCCCACACCAGCACTACCTGCCAAAGGTTCCTGGCTCTTGGCCTCAGTTCTCAAAACACTGGTCAACCTATTTCAGTTAAAATCATCAAGAGTAGCAAAAGAGCAAAGAGTAATAGATCTTTGCTAACCCATTTTGTTGCCTTAAAAAGCAATTAACCTTTAGCTGGACCATAAAGCTTGTTTTCAACTAGTCCTGTTTTCCAGATAAAATAAAAGGCCTGAAAACAAAGTTTGTTTTCAAAGCTGAAATGAAGTTAATGGAATGACAGCTGGAAGGATTTTTCCATATCTGAGCTAAGAGGTTTGCTTCCTGCAGTAGAACTGCTACTCAGTTCTACTCAGTCTGCAGAGATTTGCCCTGCTGTAAAACACCAATCTGCTCTTTGTCACCCATTCTTGAAGCATCAGTAAGCAAAGAAGGTGCTAGCCTTGGTTTATGACTTCAGCCAAATTCAGGGGTAGGGAGAGGGAAAAAGAGCATGTATAAAATCTCCAGAATGTAGAGCCAGGGAGGAGGGGTAGCAGGTTTCCTAGTAGAGTTGTCTTCCCTTGCTGAAATAGGATATGAGGAAGAAGAAAGCAGCTGGAGGAACAGAAGGAGTGACAGGAGAGGCAGTGAGAACAGGGACGAGCTGAGTGCTCCTCAGTGATTATTGGAGGGAAAATAATATTGAAGGGAAGCCTTCCTTATTGCTCAGCTCTGTGCAGGAGGAGATTAGCAAAGTGAGAAATCTAAAAAACTATCCAGAGGGGTCTCAGATCAATCCCATGGGGTAGGTTCCTGTAGGCTGCCCCCCAAGGAAATAATGAGGAAACTGGGAGGAGAAGCCAAACAGTTTGCCCAGCATGGCCACCAGTACATCAAAGTGCAGTGGATAGATAGGTTTGGATTTATTTGTAGATGAAAATGGGGTGGGGAAGCCTTTACTCTCTGAATCCTCTGTAGTCTTGAGGAAAAAATCTTCTGGTGATGAGCTATCACGAAACTGGAAAGACCTCTGCCCAAATCCCAAAGAAGACTTGGTGGTGGCAGAGAGGCTTAGCAGGGTCAAAACAGACAAAAGCATTTGCTGACATGAACCAGCTGGATAATGTTGGAGACTCTTGTTTGCACAATGTGCAACAATGTGGTTTATGTTCTCTCTTAGTGCCAGTTGTATTAGGTTAGCCCAAAATAAAGCAGAGCCCTGATCCCAGCCATCATAGTTTTGATGACTGTCCTAAAAACCAAATGCCTTTCCAGACCCAAGTTTTCCACTTAAACATGGTGTGCAAGCAGACAAAAATGATATGGCCAAGGAAAAACTGTGTTTGCCATTTTATTCATAAAACACCTTTGCGAAGTGCATTTAGTAATTTGCCGTTGTAACCACCTGCACAGAGAGCTTTCAGGACAGAGATCCGACCCTGTATTTTGTTCATACTTTGACTTGCTCAGCTAAAACTTCCATTTCTATGCATTTATTCTGCTTCACACATTATGTTATCAGTCACTTTCAATATTTCAAAGTCACAGCAGTCCTTTTCTGACATGCATTTGCCAGAATGAACTGCCTTGACTGCTGTTATTACAGACTGCAGTTCCTGACTAAGGGAAAAGTCTTATATAGAACCAGAATATTGAAATTTCTCAGAAAGAACAATTAACAGATAAAACAGAATAAAATTAGAGTCAATGAACAGAAATAGATGCTTTAAATGACCAACTTTTTTTTTTTTTTTTTTTTTTTTTTTTTTTTTTTTTTTTTTTTTTTTTTAAGAGGGAGAGAATGGGAAGGCAGGATTTATAACCCAATATAAAGAATTAACCAGAAAAAGTTCATCCTTTCAAGCTTGTATGCAAGGTATTGATAATGGCACTCTTCAGTTGTCTGGTAATAAATCAGGAAAGTACATCATACTTGGATTTCCTCTTAATCAAATACTTTATCATATTGCTCTTGTGATCACCCTCTAGAGAGGAGTTTTAATAAGAAGCCCCTTATAGTCACAGAAAAACAGTACAAGGGGTTTTGGCCTATCTGAAACATGTGCTTACACTCCTGATTAAGTCCTAGTGGCAATAATTTGTCATGGCATATGAGCACATCTCCCTCTTGCATGTGCTTCATAATAGCATGCTCAGGCTTTGCCAGTTCACTCAAAAAGCCCTCATAGTTAAGGGCTGGGCCAAGGGAAGTACACTTGCTTGGAAAGGTTATGATTTCATCCTTACTGCAATTGAAATTTTTTTTTCCCTTCTATTTGCTACTTTTGTCTTCAGCTGAAAAAATAGCCTAACAGCTGAATTTCCAAAGCAGTGAAGAAAAGCTGCCACCTAATTACCTGGCTTTGTAGATAAGTACATGCTCCAGCTGCTCCCACCAATGCAGAAAGGTTTCAGCTGGTACCAAGCATTAAAAAGGAAAAATAACTGAATTGACTGCAGTTTCATAGGTAGGATGCCTCTACAGGACCAAAGAGATTATCAGGATCTCAAAGACATCAGATTCCTACAGAAAGCTGATAAGACAAATAAGCTATGTTAGGATTTGTTTGTTTATTTAATTAAAAATTCAATTATTTTTTTGATTGAAAAAGAACAAACAAACTCCATTACAGTAATATTTGGAGAGAAAAGCAGCAGAGTCATTAGCACTGTTTTGCAGCCTTGAGAGCAGAGATTAGAAATTCCTGACCCAGAATGGTTTGGGGGTTTTTTTTTGGCTTTGTCTGGGATATTCCTACAGCAACACATGAGAGAAACTGTGAAGAAGTGAGCCTTGAAGTAAATCAGAAATAGATACTTTATTTTTAAAGTTGTTTGGTTGTATTAATTTCCTTGGGTTTGGGGGGATTTAGTTAATTAGCAGTGGATCTTCAGACCATGGAATTACTGCAGATTTATACTGGTTTAGCTGATGGGAGAATTTAATCCTATAATATGCCTTTGGCATAATTTAGATGTAAGGCTCAAGATTAAGGTCCCCATGAAACAGGGAATTTATGTTCATTTCTTTTTCTTACACTGTGAAGTGCTATGCAAAGCTACAGAAACGTGTCAGCTCTGACAGTCACACCTGGGCAGCAATCAGGGCTTTCAAAAAGCCATTGGGCTTCATCCGCATCATCAAATTCCCCTGTGTCCTTCCACTTTATATCAATCTGGAGGAAATTGTAAAATCCATAAAAGAAAAGCTATTGAAAAAGAAGCATGGTTAAAGCCCTGAGGAAGTGAAAGTTTCTTGATCTTCTTCATGTCTGTCTGAAGTTAAAAACATCTATAGCACTCATTTTTAATTTTTTAGGAGTAGCAATCTTGCTCCAGATTAAACCTACAAGGCCTCTTGAAAATACAGGGTTTCAGAAAGAACCACTGACAGGCGTTTAACACAAGAAAAAATACATTCATGGTTGTATATGTAAATACGTGAGCTGTGCTGGCATCAGTGGCTACGTTTTATTCTCAGTCCCAAAATGAAATATTTGTGTGTGTGGCTAGGCTGGTAGCAGAGAGCAGCACAGTGTGCAGTGATACTCTGACCTTCTGCTTGGCTTTGCAAGTGAAGGGTCTGTCACTCCAGCTTGCTGCAGGACACTCGGCTCAGGGAGGATGAACAACACATCCAAGCTGACCCCACAAATCGCCTGGATGCTGAGCAAAGCCCTTGCTTCTCCCACCAACTGTTTTCTTCCCATTTTCTCAGCTTTTACCAGTGGTTTACTGCTTACTTGCTCTGAGGCCTTCTTTGATAGAAGAAATCCAGGGTGGTTTTGGTGTTGGAGTGTTTTTAAAGGCTGAGCTTAAGAGAAGTAGACTCTCTGCTTTCATGGAGAGCTGCAATAGCCAAGATGAAGGGAGGCAGCAGGCCTGCAGAGCTGGCACAGTTGCAAGCTGTGCACAGGCACAGCTTCCTTCCTCTCACTCCTGCCAGCTTTATTTCAAATTACCTGGTGCCTTGGCACCACTGCCTCTTCCCTTTTTTCTGCCCCAAGTGTTTCCTACTGCTGCTTCACTTAACACAGACCCTTTTGGCTGCTTCAGGGTTGTGTAGCAGCCTGTTGTCCCTTGCCCTGCCAAACAGGGGTCATGGGCTGTGGGGGCACCCTGCAGGGTGAAGCCCTGGGTGGTGACTCACAGGGTGGCTGGGCACACTCTGGGGCCAGGAGGTGCCCTGAGGGCTCTGAGTGCCTGTCCTCTTGGGATAGGGGTCTCCAAACCTCCTCAGAAACAAAACTGGTGTTTGGGGTCAGTACCAATGCTCGTTGTGAAAAAGTGAGGATTTTGTGTTTCCTTGTTTTTCCGCTGTTTCTCAGAGGTGTAAGTGGTTTGTCCATTCATGGGGCTGAACTGTCGCCATCTTTTTGCTTGTGTTGAAAATAAGGCCTGGGTAAAGACTCTCAGCAGGAGACTTCTGTCCTAGGCTGGCAGGACTGGGAGCAGATCATGCTGTGTGCTTTTCAGCTTATTGTAATTTAAGATGATTCCCCACAGTGCTGCATTTCAGGTTCAGTTTGGAAGATTTTCTTGCTCACAGAGAAACTTTCTCATCCCCCACAGGCATTGCATACCCACTAATATCTTTTTCTGAATTGAGGAAAAAGTAGAGATGCCAGTCCTTCATCTTGCCTAGGCAATGATAAGCTCCTTGCTAAAATTTTCAAATGTTACCTCCCTTTAGATCACTAATATAGCCCATTCCATACACCGGGAATTATCACAGGGCTGAATCTTAATAGTAGTGGTGCAGGTTATCTCTGTGTAAATAGTGCCAGATCTTTATTCAGCAGGAGAAATGCTGCAGGCCTGCACTGATACATTGATCTGGATAAACAAGATAGTTTGTTCTTATCTGGAGGTGCCTTCTTAAAGTTCAGTTTCCGATGCTTGCAGGTAAAACTGATGATTTAATGTTCCTGGATATGGTGAAATACCTTGTGTGCTGCCTGCAAACCAAAGGATTTTTCTCTGTAGGTCTGATGCTGGACTTCCTGAGCCTCTTGCTGTACTGCCAGCACTAACACAAACATTGCATTTGGGTAAAAAGGGTCCTTATTTCTGTTTGCTGTTCTCTCCAGCTGCCTGCATCACTTCCATTTGGGCTTAGTTAGTGGTGCTTGCCTTGAGTCACTGTGCTCTGACAGCGGGACTACAGGAAGCTTTCTTGGCAACATTTGCTTTTCTAGGGAATTGTTTCCTAGCTGGGGGTTTATTGCCTGCTCTGAATTTGAGTTTTCTCAAACAAATTTCAGCTCTGTTTCCAGGCTTGGTTTTAACCAAACGGAGTAGTTTATGGTTGAAGGAGGGAATTTTATGATATTCAGGGATTATTTTTTGACTCTAAATGGGGAAAAAATTAAAAAATAGGAGAAGATAGCACAAAGGCCTTGTCAATCAGAACTTCTCCTCTTAGCACACCACTTCTCCTTACCTAGCCTGTCTACTCCACAGTGGTTAGCTAAATTAGCTAGAGTCAGCTGGATATTTGAATGTCATTAGAAACTGAAATCTTTGTCAGAGTTGAAAGTGAAAACTTATTATTTGATAGAAAGAAATAAAAAAGAATGCTTATAATAGCTCCAGAATCAGTCATCATATGATAAAAGTCTGAATTAAAGTTCCACATCAAAGAAACCTGAAGGTAAGGGATGCAGTTAATTCAGTCATGCAACTCCAAATCAGCCTTATAATGATGCCATGCAGTTAACCTGGGCTTATAATTAAGCATTTCCTTAGTTATTAGAACTTGAGTAGATAAAAGCAAGTCTGCTTTTTTCTTTTCAATATTGTTAGAACTTGTTAGATTTTTGTCTTCAGATGATGGGAAGTTCAGTAAGCTGAAAACTTAGGAAGTTAAAAATGCATAGGAGGAAGGTGCCTAATCCTGATTTGTGTTCTGAAAAATTTCCTCTGGCTTTTCCTACATCAGTGTGACATTTTTGTAGGCCAGGATAAGTGTTATAATGGCCTTTTCAGTCCTACTGTCTGCAAATCTCCTCCCTTCATTTTAAACCACCCTTCTCTGACATCAGCCTCCTGCCTTTCTCCTCCAAGCTTACAGTTTGCTCCTCTGCATCATCTCTCCATCCCATCCAGGGCAACGAGGTCACCCTTAGCAGCATATGTAAATACTCCAGGCTGGATCATGGATAGCCATGGGACACTCAGGGGATCCTCCAGATTGCTCACTCTCCATACCATGAAACCACAACTAACTCCCTGTGATGTGTTCGACTTCATTACGTTGCTTATTGAATTTTGCTGGCGGTATTGTCTTGTGTCCTCTTGTGACCAGCATCAGTTGTCATGGCAATTACTGTCAGATGGTTGCAGCTTCTGTGCTTGGAGGAGCGTAGGAAAGATGATGGCCAAAAGAAGTCACAGTTCAAAGAAGCATAAAATGTCAGTTACTGCTTAGTGACCAAAATTTTGGGGGTTGCAGCAGTTGGTAGATAGTTTGATTTCAGTCAACATCCTGTGTGTCTTTCAGTTTAGCTCCTAGATGAATGTTATTGGTTTAGTTTTTAATAATCATGATGACATTTGAAATGACCGATGAAAGAAATGGGTCATTCTCTATGGAGTCAATCTTAAGGCTGCTGTAGTATTCGTACATCAGCCCATCTTGCATGGAGTTTGGCCATTTTATACAAAGAAATAGTTTACAAAGGAGCCCCAAGACATGTTCAGAAAAACAGGGAATCTTTTTAATGTCCCTTAGCCTGTGTTCCTAAGCCTGTGCTTAGCCCCAACATCCCTGGTGCTCTGGGAAAGAAAGATGGCAGAAGTGGAGGATAACTGGATGTCTCTTGTCATCTGTGTCACACTGTGGGAAGTGCCCCCAGACAGGAATTTCTGTCTCAGTGCTTTGGACTTTGGGCCTGCCTATTGACACTTCTAACATGGATTGGTTGAGTTGGTTTATAAACTTAGCCTGAAAACTTCTTTGCATAAGCTTCAAGAAGATCCATGTGTGATAAGTATGGATATTTTGTCTGTGTTGACTGAGGAAGTTGAAGTCCTTGTAAACAGACATAAATTGATAGACAAAATGCAAGATAAAGGAAATTATGTAAACACGCCAGGTGCTCATAAGAGTAATCTATCAATGCTCTTTTCTGTAAAACAACAACAGAGAAAATTAGCAGAGTGGGGTTTTGGAGCAGTATTACATTATATACCAATCCAAATATGCTCTCCTGGGACCTTTTCTTAAAATGATTTAAATCACCTTCCATGCAAAACAAGTCTTGAAAGAAGTGTGTATTAAATTTGCTCAGTTTATAGCTTCATGGATGGGATCAAATTAATTTTCTTACAAAATTTGGAGAAAATGTTTTACAGCCCTTTCAAGATAGGTATTTCCAAATGGGGAAAACTGTGTCTCCAGCACATCATGCTATGAATTTATCATCTTTCTGAGCAACCTGACGCGAGTAGAGATGTTTTGAAATATCCCAGACTGCTTGATGGTCAGTTAGTGTTCAGACACAGAGGAGTAGAAGGATCTTTAGGTGATTGGCAAAAGTCTGGACAAGCATTGTCTACTTCTGAATTGGGAGGGAAAAGCAGAGACTTTGTACACATGGTTATTACATATGGATCAATATGGATCAAGTAGCTCTGTCACATCCTGCTGAAGTCACAAAGCCACTTTTCCAGCCCCTTTCTCAACCACAGACTTTGGAAAGCCACAATGGTTTTTGCCGTATGTTGGGGTAATGTTTTAAAGCATCTCAACAGGGGATGTATCAATATTGATCTTGTGCTAGAGACTGCATTTCTTGATGATTCACTCTTTTGTACCAGACCCCTTTAGAGGAGAAAATGGGCTAATAATACCCATTTCACCAGGGTCTCAGGAGGATGGAAGCAGGATTTTTGTCACACTTGAGCTGACAGTTTTCTGATTGACGACATTTATGGGAAGTTGAAAGAGGATTAAAGTCTCATGATGCTGGTTTATTTCAAGAACATGATATGTTCAGCATGATAATAAAGTGGGATTTTTTTTTTCTTTTATAGGCTCAGGGTTGTTTAGGATGAAATTATGGATAAAGCTGTAGCTGAAGTCAGCAGTGTGTGTTTCCAAGGCCATTGGGTGCAAGGTGACAGGAGCCATTATAAAACCCTCGGCAGTTTTTTGCTACAGAGAACTTGACAGCAAAGCCAAAAGAAAACTTAATACTGTAATGATTCATTCCATGTGGGAGGCCAGAACTTTTAACAGTGTTGGAATGCATTTTGCTGTAATGTGCTTTAATTTCATAGTTGTGCTGACATGGTATATCAAGGATTATTATCACCAAAAGGCACTAGAGACTGGTTTGAAATTACAAGTATTTAGAGGGCTGGTGAAGTGAGAGTTAATCTTCTATTCCTTTGTGGACATGTAATGAGTGAAAGGAAAGAAATTGCTTCCCAGTATCACAAATTAGCACAGTACAGAGTGTAAAATCTTTACAGAAAGGAGGGGTGAACCATTCATCCATAAAACACTTGAGTTCTACCTTCAAGCTCATTAGTATATGTGTTTTACTCACTAATTATATAGCCAGAGTAATAGTGTTATAAGTCCTCTGTACTAAAAGTAGGTTTCTGTAAATAAATCTCTGTTGAATCAATGTATTTTTACTAAGGAAACCTTAAATTTTGAGTAGAGTCTTCAGGGTCTCACCAGAGTGAGGTTATCATTATTAATATCCCCTGTGGAGGTCTGAAATATCTTTGCATTTACTTAGCTATTTATATGCTCATTTATGATAATATTTAAGCAAGCTTGGTTGGCATTAATAAAGTTATGGCGCATTACTATTACATGGACATTTTTATTTAGAAAGACCTCTTACTCTAGGCCATTGAAAGTTAAACTGCTTTCAAAAGCCAGCAGCTTTCAAAAGGCACCTGTGCACTGCACAAGGATCTCCAGAGGTTACTTTGCCTTAGGTAGTGCAGATTGCCTTGGATGTGGTCTTTGGGCAGAGATCCCTTTGGCATCTTGGCTGTTCAGGGAGCAAGGCTTGGGGTTTGCCTCCAACCAGGTTTCTCAGGCAGGCCCAGGGAGGAGGAGCAGCAAGGGACACTGACTGGCAGGAGGAGGACAGAGCAGAGGTGGGGTGGGGGTGGGGCAAGGAGCTGTCTGGTGTCCCTCATCCACCACACATCTCCCACAGCACTGGGGAATGGCATGCACCAGCGGGGCATGCCAAAACATACAGCTGTTGCACTGGGGTGCTGCATGTTTCAGATCTGCAGGCCAAGATCCTCATTTGTCTGATAGATGACCCAAGTGACAAAGCTACAGGCAATTTGCTTTATTGCTGTTACATGACCATAAGAATCAGAGGGGTCTGCTGGGTCACTGAATCCATTATCCTGCTATGATAGGCAAGCACACCACATGGCTCCTTTCATAATTTCATCAAGAGCCCTCTCAATACCAGGCTGAGGGATTTTCGTTCACTTGTGTGTTTTCCCCTGGGAGGTCTGTTGTTTTTCTGATGCTCTTCCTGCTGGGAAGCATTTCCTTCTCCCTGTTACTCCCAGGGACATCCTTTAGAGTCCAGATTTCTTCATAGACAGTGTGTAATTGTTAGCTGTTGTTCATATTAGTATTGCCCTCACATTGCTCTTTTCTCTTTCTGCCTTCTCTCACTCTCAGCCATTTCCATGTGTCTCAGCAAGGCTTTTTTCCTCCTTAGATAAGAGCTCTGTTCTCCTGTTCATCACTGTATCTCTTATTTGCACTAGTTCTGGTTTCACGGAGGTAGGTAAGGCCAGTTGTGCAGAGTGTGTTGGATGAGATTGCAAGTATACTTGCCAGAATATGAATCAGAAATGCCTTGGCTGATGCACTCTGGCACACCATGTGCCCATTTTGCAACTTTATTGTGCTGGTGGCTGTTGGTCACTCTCACACCTCAGCCTTTGCTGCCCTCACTCATATCCAAGCAATGAATGCTTGGCTGGCATAGTGTGCTGTTCTTTATCAGCTGTGCTCTCCAGCTCTCAAAATGGGGTTATTTTTTTTTTTTTACTTGAAACTCAGTAAAAATGATAGACAAAGAAGGCATAAATATGGAGGTATTATAATTTTTTGTTACTATTTTTTTCTCCAAGACTGAAGATGGCCTTATATAGAAAAATACCCATCATTTACTTAAGTGGCAATGTAGTAATTCCAGTTTGTTCATTTATGTAAGAAAAGATCTGATGTAAATGTAGTAATGCAGTTCAGGAAAGAAAAAACTTCATTTGATTATTTTTGAGGGTTGATGCCTTGGAAGGCTGACCTAAAACAGAAACTGGACAGAGCTAGAAAATAAAGTAGGAATTTATTGAAAGGCCTCCAGGATCCACCTTGGGCAGGACAGGAGCCTGACCAGGGCTACACTTAAGGTAGACTTAAGAATGGTTACAAAATGGTTGACCAGTCATGAGGTCTTACATTTTTATAAGTTTTGGTCGATTTGCATATTGGGGTTTAATTGTCCAATGACAGCTTCAGGTTGTGAGGTCCCATCCTTCTTGTTGCTTCCTTCAGTCCAGCATTGTTTATGCATTTGGGCCTGAAAGTTGTCCTTGGTCTTCAGCAGGAAAAGGATTTGTTTTGTCTCCCTGCTCTGTGAAGAGAGCTTACTGGCACTTAATATTGAGGCTCAGAAGTATACCCCTAGGCAACACAGAATCTGAAAAATAAGAAAGCTAAAACTTGAGCCATCAGGGGCACTTGGGAGAGAGCTTTTGAGAGAGCTCTATTCCATTGACTTTTCTCACACCCACACACCATCAGCGTAAAGGGAATGGTGGCACAGAAGAAAACTCCACTGTTGTAAACTAAAGCTTGCATTTCTTCCAAGCAAGTCTCTGTTCTCTGCAAACCTGGAGACTAATAAATGCAGATTGCATCAGAGGTGTAACTGATAATAATAACACAGTGTTTGGTCTCTGATTATTCATTGCAGTAGAACAATTACAAGAATCTTGAATTTTTCTATGGTTTCACTGAGATTTACTACGCTTCACCGAAAAAAAAATGCAGAACAGCCTTGGTAAAATTTGAAAAAAGCCATTTTTTTCTCTTTTTCTTATAGTCAGAGGAAGTATTTTTGCCACTGAGAGACTGGTTTCATATAAGAGCTATGAGATGAAAACGAAATTGTCTCAGTGCTCTTCACCTGAGTCCTGAAGCTTAGAACAGAACCAGTCATGCTTTTGAGTCTCCAACAAAAGCTGAACTCTAGTGTGTTTCCCATGGATTGAAATTTTATTGCAAGTATTTTGCACTATTGCTACTGTAATTTTTGCATGAGAGATAAATTTATTGTGCTTTCTGATGGATTTTTACATCTTAAATATCATAAAACACAGTTGTTATTTGACTGGGATAGGCTATTGGAAAGTAATAAATGGAGTCAAACAGGGACACTTTCTTTTAATGCTTTCTTTGGATAGACAACTGTGTGTTTTCATTCCAATAATTGGAAGTTTCCAATGCAGATATACTGCTTTATCTGTAGGAGAGACTTGATCTGTGCACATAGTTCATTTTTGGCTAGTACTAGTAAAAATAATTGCAATGTCAGTTCTGTACCTGAATTACTTGTGATAGATAGACTTCTGGATTAGGTAGTCTTCACTTGGAAATAATGAGAAATGTCAGGTTTTGGTTAAAAAATGAGCAATGAAATATCTCTGCAGGTTATTATCACTTTGAGGGATTGTGGTTCCTCTCCATTATTCCCTCCACTATTGTTGAATTGTCCAATTTAAGTGAATAACAGCACATTCTTTCTAGAAACTGTTGGTGGGAGCCAAGGAAATAAAATGTGTTAGAGGGATCTATTACATAAAGGGTACCTGCATATAATAGCCATTGGCAAAATTGAGAGACAATAGCCAGGAATCAAATTCACCAAGAGAAGAAGATTTTCTGCTTTGTTTTTCAAAAGTCTGAGCCATATATACTGAGCAACCCAGCGCTACTAGAAAATTCCTGCTTTTGTACCATCCCTGCCAATATCCTTAATAAAGCACTCTCACAGTTTGGACACCTTCTGCTTTCATTAAAACTCATAAAGCTGCTATTTGAATCTTTTGTAATCATGCATGAGCAGTTACAGAAAGCATTTAACATCATGCACTGTCACATTTGCAAAAAGGAGAAATGTGTTGGAACTTTCCAGAATTCACAATTATCCATATGCAAAATCAGCTTTAATTTCTAACCCTTTTCTAAAACAGTGTTTTAAAGCATGTCCTTCCAGACTGCCTGGATAAAATGCAGGGATAATCCAGAATTTTGCAAGTCTTTTCTCATCTGTTCTCATTGACTGGCTCCCTGAAAGAGAGATGGACGCAGCACTTTTTTTTTTTTTTTTTTGTGCACTTTGTTACTGAAGAAAGGAAGTACTTATTGCAACTGATACTTGTTTTTGACATCCTCTTCTTTAGTGAGAATAAATATGCTCCAATCAAATTTCATTTTTAGTTAGCAGTATGCAGGTTCTGGCCATATTAGAACTAAAGCTTTTGTATTGGTCAGCCTACACAGGGGATGTTTGTAAAAAATCTCTGTTCTGGGTAGCCTATTCCTTCAAGATTTCTTGCCTTTTGGCATAGATCTGTTCCAGCATGCCAGGCATCTTTTCTGTGGGAAGAAAAGTGTCAGATCCTGCAAAAACTGTCTGTTGGGAAAGTAGACAAACAAGGACTGTCCTATCTGCAGGGATCTGTGGAGCTTTCCTTCTGTCCCAGCAATATCTCAGAAATTCCTCCCCTCACCCCTATGCAAGGTCTGTTTGGGTTGAATTACCCACAGGACTCAGTGGAAACACAAAACTCACAGCTTTAGAGGCTTCAACAGCTTTAGGCCAGTTCTGATTGCATATTTTGATGAAGGGTAATAGCAAGACTTAAGACAGCAAACTCTCTTTTTAATGATGTCTATTCTGTATGCTATAGAACTCGTTTAAATACCTGGAACAATTAATCACTTGCCAGGTTTGTTGCTCAGGCTCCAGCTGCCATTGTGTGTGACACATGAAGGCAGTATATTTCTAAATGAAGAACAACCTCCTTTTCTCTCTTTTATGTGTAAGACAGGCCAGACTGTCATGCTTAATTCATCTTTAATGAAAATAAATTTATTTGTTTGCATTTTGTAAGTGGATTTAGGTCTTGGTCTGTACAGGGACAAGAAAGGAAAACAACTATTTTTTGGGCTAAGACCTTCTTCTACTGTCTGCCAAGTCGTGTTATGAAGCTTTTTTTTTTTTCTTACGGCGACATTTCAAAGCCTTGTGTAGCAGGGATTTTAACAAAAAACATTCCAAGGGGTCTACATGCATAACAGTGCTCGGTGTCTCTATTGTATGGAATTTAATTTTCTCTCATCCAGCTGCATATTGCTGCAGTCTGTTCTGTATGTCTTCCTGATTCACGTGAACAAATTTCATAATAGCTGAACTATGCAGCCGTACTGAGATGAACAGGAAATATCATCCAGTACCTCACATACCATGCACTGTCTTTTTGTTATGTCCTACAGGTATGACTGCTGCTCTGTTAAATAGGCTTTCAGTCATTCCTAGTGCTTTTTCATCCCACTTTACTTAATGATCCATGTCAGCGAGTAGATCCCTGTTTAGAACAAAGCAAAATAAAATTGATTTTCCCAGTTGTATTAAATTTCTTTTACAACATTAAAGTTACCAATTTGGTCCTTAGCTGGAGCAGTAAAGGTTGTGCTGGTACTTGGGTAGAAATGCTGCAGCTCAGACCCTCCAAGATGAAGCAAGGGTGCAGGTTAGCAGATTCCTATGCCTTTAGCCTTGCAAGAGAGAGGCCAGGAAATTTCCCCTAGTGTGCTTCCTCCCGTGTTGCCCTGACTGGGGCAGAGGCAAGAGAAAATAGAAACAGGAATTGGATATGGGAAAGGCTTGTTAGATCACTCCATTATTTCCCTGACAAAGCAGATCTATCCTCTATCTTTCCCAGTGCTTCATCTGTCCTCTGAATTTCCCCGTGCTTCTGCTGTCTTGGTTTTTTTTGTTGGGTTTTTTTTTTTTCCCCAAAGTGGAATGAACCACATATTTTATCTAGTCATTAATAAGAGAAACTTCATTCTCTTGTGGCCCTCCTGTCTTTCTTGCTGCAGAAAATATTATATTATTGGTTTACCCATGTTTCAGTGCATTGTACTCCCTAATGGTAGTCTTTAAGCAACAACTACCTAATTTATATTAGATGAGCACTATCCATTTGTATGATGCTCATCACTGTGCTGTCAAGCACCAAAGTGACAGCTTTCTTTTCTCCTTCTGTATGCACAGTGAGCTGGCATGATTTATGACTGTCAGCTGTATTCTGAATACTTACACTCACGTGTGGGGATGTGTTCAGTTAAACAAGTTACAGCATTTTACAAAACTTCCTGATTTTATCCTGAACCAGCATTTTCAGGTGTAAGACAGGCTTTTCTACAACTTCCTAAATTCCCAGGATTTTTTTTTTAAAAAGTCATCAAGGAACAACTAACCAACCTATGTAAATGCAACTGGGCATTGTGGTTACAGAGAAACCCAGCCTTTGCCTGGTGACAGCAGTTTTGCACCCATGACTGCTCCTCGCTCTGCTCTGCGTGTGATCCCAGCAAGAGCAAAGCACCTGTGAGCTGGAAAGCTCCTGTCCTGGAAGCCCCACAATCTAGGGTTTGTGGTGGGCTAGTGTGGCTTTGCCTGCCTTCCTGTTTGCCTCATCCCAGACGGAGGCCAGAGCTGATCGCTGCTGCTGCATTTGTTCCTCTCTCGATTCTGCTTGTGATTAATAGGCACACCTCAGATTGCTAATGCTCTGCTTACTGCAGCCCAAATGTGTTTTCTTACTTCAGCTTTAATATCCTCACTGTTGGAAAACCATCCCAAATTAGCACAGGAGATTCTTCCAATCTACAGAGGTTTGTTGGCATAATGTTTACTGTCAATATGCAGACTCCTTTGGCATACTAAGTATATCACACATAAAAATGTCATCTCTGATTCCCTGCAAAATATCTGTTTTCTGTGAGAAGTTAATCACTAATTTCAAACCAGCTGGAATGAGGCCTAATGACGGCCTTCTCCTATTTTTTGACAGGTGATGGCTTGATTGGAACTAAGTTTACATAACTTCAAATGTGAAATCTGGTTGCAATACCTTTTCATTTCTTCAATTCCTCCAAAGACAGCACCAGAGACCAGTTTATTTTCTTGACCTTTAACCACACAGAAATCACAAGGCCAGAAAAATGCAAAAACAGGTATTTTGAAAACTCCCAGTCTGCATCTGAAGCAGCAGATGTGTAGCAGTAACCCTCACACCTACCATCCAGGCAGGGCAAGACAAGTGGGCCTGGTGTGGGGCAGGGCTGAAGCAGGCAGCAGACAGGAGTGACACTGATGGGAAGCTGAGATTGCCTATGTTAGCTAAGCCAAGCTTTTGAGGTGTTTCTTTCTGTTGTGGTTGCTGTTAAGATGACTGAGCAAGGGAAAAAGGTCACTTCCCTTGCCCTGGTGCCTGTATAATAGATGCATGGCTGGCTGCATGAATTTGGGGTTGTTTCACCCCAGCGGGCACACTTACACCTCCCCACTCTCCCCAGGTCAGCGAAGACAGAGCAGGGATTTATTCTGCCTCGGTCAGCGCATCCCTGTGGTGCCCTCCCCTGTCTCCCTCTGGCTGTGCTTCTTGGGACCTGCTGGTGGGCTGCAGGCTCCATCCTTCCCTTAGTGCAGGCACGTGGAGCTGAGCCTGCATTCCTCCTCCCCTCGCTGCTTTGGGGAGATTAGTGCTGCAGCCTTGTTCTTGCAGTTGCACCACGGCTCACTTCAGCACCACTGCTGTACAGTGAAGCATTTTACAGACTTTTTCATTTTCAGCAGCAGAAGCTGTTTTCTTGCTTAAAGGATGATTTCAGATGTTTCAGTTATTTTCTGGGCATACCAGATATTTCTAGCCATTCACCCATGATGCCATCAGTTAGACTATTATTTCTTTGTTCTGCCTTCAGCCTTTTGATGGAAGGGTTGCATTTTATTTCATCTTTATTTTCCTTATTTTTCATTTTGCACATGACCTTAATACTTGATTAAATTAAACATCCTTTGTCTTGCCAAGTTTTTTCAAACTCAACAGGATTAGGCCTTTAGTGAGTTATTACAGAAGCAAAGCCTTTACCTCGGAGTAAGTGATTTCCTGCCGTTCTGTGTTTCCCTGCCAGAAGCAATGAAAAAAGCCACAAGAGACAGGAATAATGCAGTCATATTTAGTGAGCGTCAAATGTAGAGCCTGTGTTATTTACACTCTATCTTATTAAACTGAACTGAATGTTTGCTTGACATCTACCTTTGTGTACCAGGCTTTATTCTGACGGCAGAAAGCAAATAGAAAAGCCTTGGAAATACTGAGAACAGAGATTTACAAATTGGTTGGACCTAGGCACTAGTGCTAGTCCAGATCCTGATTTCTTCTCTAAAACTTTGGTGGTAGCTTTGCATTGAGCTCTACACAACACTTATTTTGAGTGAGAAAGACTTAAATTAGTGCAAACTTCTGCTCTTCACCATCCCAAAAGTGTAGTTCCCCTTGGATTCAAAACATGTGCTCTTTCTCCTCACCTGATCTCTGTAGCTGGGTTTTTTTTTATCATCTACCCAATGTCTGCCAGTGGCCCAAAGAGTCAGTTCTTCCTGAAGTTTCCAAGCAGCTCATTTTTCTCTTCTATTCAGGAATGTCCCGGCCTCCACCACTTCCCCCAGAAAGATTGCTTACCTGTAAATTAGAGGTGATGAAGTACACCTTGCCAAGCTAAGATTGGTTCTTCCTCTTCTGCTTTACTATCCCAGCCTGCCACCCAGCTGCTGTTGCTCAAGCAGATTTCTGATGGCCACTGCTACAACTCTCTCCTCTGGCTGCAGGAGAAGCAGCCAGAGCCCAAAGGATCAGGAAAGCAGAGCACATTTCATGTCTCATAGCATTTTAGGGGCACATTTGCAGTAATTTCAAATAATTTGAAAAGGAACCAGGAAAGAGGAGCAGCAAAGAAGGCCCAGAGATGTTAAAGAAAGCTGTATGTTTACCCTTCTAACTCAAACCATAAGGCAAGGTGTTTGATCATATTAGGTTATATTTAAATCAGAAGGTTATTGTAAAATCTTTTAGTGAATCTTTTTAGCCACTGGGAAAGCATGTGCTTAATGTGGAATTCAGATACTTAACAGATTTTTCCAATTTCACTGATTTTCCTTCATTTCAAATGCTTGCTGTCTGTCATTTCACGGAGTGTTTACATAATGCTTGAAATTCTGACATATCCCCATGCATTTGATCAATGAATATATATTCCCTTCCCCATCCACAAACACAGCTGTTGGCTGCCAACATGGAAGGCTCTGTCATAGATAAATTGGGAGATTTCTCTCCCATTTTGTCCTGTATGAAGGTCTCCATTGAGAAAATCACCTCTAGATCAAAACTGACCACTCTCCCTGTTGACTGCAGGTGGAGACCACATCAGCTTTCCATCTCTCTGGTCACCCCAGAAGGGAGATTTCCCAACACCTCTGCATGTCCCTGTGCTCTGCATCTGCAGTCCCTTCATTTGTGGGACACTGCAGATCCCTGCAGCCCCTGCAGGATGGGCAGCAGTGGGTCACCATCCCACAGGATGGGAGCAGCAGGTCCAAGCAGGACCTGTGAAGGAGCCACCAGAAGGAGCTTTTTGGACCAGACCGTTCTTGGTGCCTCTTCTGCACAGGCAAGGTGCTCCCACATGGTAGGCCAGGACGAGTTCACTCCTGGTCACCTGCTATTTAACTGCTTTTCTTTCTTCCCTTATCTGCAAATGGCAGATCTGCCACGTCCCTGTCACCCTCAGAACACATTTATGATTTTGGAGAGGTGGCACAGGGAGAAAGAAGCAGCAATTGAACTCCAGACAGATCCTGCATTTCTTGGGCTGTTTCTCCTGGTTTCATCAGCCCCATGGCTGCTCACGTGTCTCTACCCTGGTGGTTTGATATTTCCTCCTCTGGCCCAAGGGTTTTCTCTTTGTAATTCACTCTTCACTTCAACCCTCGTGAAGGATAGACAGCATGCCTCTGAGCTGGGTCTGAATGGTGCACAAGCCTTTGAATCTCTAACAAGCAGCTGGCTGCAGCTCTGAATATGATCTAATAGGGAGCAACATGCCCAGCAAACTCCTGCCACGTTCACTTGGAGCAGGAGAGATTTGTACGTACATGCTTTTTCTCAAAGACTGTATTATGCAGAGCATGCAAAGTATTGACTGCTATCCATTTTTAGAGCCATTGTTAAACAGAAAATTAGCATTGCCGAAGAGACAGTGGGAGATTTTTCCTTCTCCCCTCCCCTCCCTCCCCTGGTACAGTGTCTTTATTCTGTTTTCTCTAGTTCCCTTTGTCTTACTGGCATACTGGTCTGCTAACCAGCCTTTGTTTCATTTATATTGAAATCAGCTGGCAGAAGACAAAGTTCACAGTGTATATTTAGAGCCCGTGTTTTTGAGACCCCCTAATTATTATTTTCCTCCATCTTTCCTGGGAAGCTGCTAGTGATTTGTTTTCAGGTTCATTTCATGAGTGTTTACTGTCATTTACTCTGAACTCTGGTCTTTTCCTTCTCTGCCTGTCCCTCAAAATGTTGACCACATGCTGGCTCTGCTTTGCATTTCTGTATCTGAGTTTGTATTTTAATATTCATTAGGTATTTGTACTGACAGCCCATCAATACATTAAATTAGTATATATGCAGCTAACAAGTATGGTACATGCTTAACTGACTTATAACAACATTAAAACAGACAGACACAACAGATTGCCTCAGCAGGGTTTAATAAACTGTACTTATCCACAGTCCCTCTGAAAAACAGGCACACAACTAACTGCAATATACAGTGCTCCCTGGAATAATGAGATAAACAGCAAACACGCTAAGCTAAACATGTTTTGTTCCTCTGATGAGAAAATTAAACTTTCTTCCCTCATAGAAAGCTGCTTCTGTGGCTTCTATTCTTTTAAACAACTGGGCTTTCAGCTGTCAAGTACCATACATTTTAATTACGGAAAATACTTAATGAGCATCAAATA
Source organism: Cettia cetti (assembly GCA_013401135.1). Classification (NCBI taxonomy): domain Eukaryota; kingdom Metazoa; phylum Chordata; class Aves; order Passeriformes; family Sylviidae; genus Cettia; species Cettia cetti. The sequence goes on from VZUI01082982.1 coordinate 29,257, forward strand.
ATACTGGAGATGATAAAAGGCATGCACAGTTATGCATTACTGTATTCATTCTCATGCAATGCTTTGAAGGTATTGAGAGCTCTGCAAGCAAGTAGTATCATCATTAGAATATCAAATTTTTCTGCTAATTAATGTTAATGTGATTAAAATTGAAGGGTTTTTTGGATAAGAGATTTTTTTTTTCCATACAAGCAAGAAAGCTGCTCTTCTAAAACAGAAGAAAGCAAGCAGAAAGTTATGTCAGGTAATAGGAGAAGAGTTTCTCAGTTTGTTCCTTTGCAAATGTGACTGTCTCCCGTCCAGAAAATTCCAGAAGAAATCTCCTGGCTTGCCTCTTGGAGAGAGAACAGACCCCCACATTCCATTATGTGCATCAGAGATGTCTTTTTAATCTTTTTAATATGAAATTGAATTGGTGTGTAATAGATTTTAGTTCTGTACTCTGTCTCAAAAACTGTGATTAAAAACATGCAAAAGTACTATAATAGACAACCGGTACTCAAAAAACTACTACTGCATTTTTAAATGCAGTATTTATCTAATATTTTTCAGCTTTGCCCTGAAGCATGTGTTTGTGTAAATAACTCTTCTGATGTGAATAGTTTTTTAACACCAGCAGCGTTACTAAAGAAGCCTCTTCTCCTGCATTAGGGCCTTAGAAGTGCTCACATCCCATCAGTTATACCTCAATGGTCCCTCTCCAAGCACTTTGTTTCCATCACGCTCAGGACCTGAGCATGGGCACAATCCCTGCCCTGACACTTGGGAAGGGTTTTGCAAAAAGCACAGAGCTTGAGACAATCCCTAAGCAGCACTGCCCTTCCCATTGCCTGTGATGGGCCATCAGTCATCTGCAGTCCCCGAGGAGCACAGAGCAAACAGGCAGGGCAGAGCAGTGCCAGGAGGGAAGCCAGGTTAGTGTACTCACACAGGCGAGAATAAACACGGGGAGCTTTCAAATGTGGTCCAGGTAACCACAGTCTCTAGGCAGTGAGGCACCCAGGCACTAGAGCTGCCAGCGTCCTCCATGAGGGCTTGGGGACTTTCCTCTGGAGTTGGGAAAATCCCTAGCAACAGATGTAAGCATGCTTTTTAAAAAATAATTAATTTTAATTGTTGTTGCTGTTGCTGTTTTCACTTGATTTCACTGTATCTATGTGTGGTAGAGAGTTGTTGGCTTGTTCATTGTTTAAAATATTCAAACTATTTAAACTTTTTCTCTCTGTTAATAAATAATATAAAGCATATGGGAAGCTGGCACTGGATGCAGCAGCAGTACCTCGGCAATGTCAGGTGACTCTTTAACATCAGATTCTGTTCATTTTCATAAGGAGGGAAAAATCAGCAGTACTTGAGCTGTTCTTGCATAGGTAATGCCATTGTGATCCATTTGAGGCATCTTCTCTGATAGAGAGAGTGAAAAGCTGCCTCTTAGAAATCACAGGTAATTTCTCATGGCATGACCAGACTTTCTATTCCTTGCATTTACATTTATTTACAGTTTTTTTGAAAGGAGATGAGAAGAGACCCTGAGTGTTAACTTTTTCTTCAGATTTGTTTCTTTGGGGCCTCCTCCCAGCCCTGCACCTTCTCTCCTTTTCAAGCCACATCCAGTCTTGCTGACACCCAAATCCAGAACTATGGAGGTGAGACACTTCCAGTGGAATGGGGGTTCCCAAGAGAAAATTACTATTTTATTAGAGATACCTCTGCTTTTTTACTGATAACAGTATTTCCACCTAAGAACATAAAGGTAACTTGGGTGATCTACAATTCCCATTGCTTTTATGAACCTTTAAGAGTGTTCCAGTTTTTTCTCCCTGTGGTTTTTATTTCCTGTGGGTAGTCTGCAAATTTATAGGCAGGTAGCACCTAAGAGTCCAAGCTTTGGGTCAAGGAGAAATTTTCTTTCTCATAAACTGTCTCTTACAGCCCAACCTCCATAAAAGATGTTCAGGTCTGGGAGTGCTGGGGATTTTAGTTCATTAGAAGATGGGTTTCATTTCTGATGTAGCATTAAAAATTACCCCAGAAGATAAAAGTGATTAAGAGATGGCTGTTTATTTATCTTATTATCATTTACCAGTGCTACGATGTAAAACTCAGTGTGAAAACTTGGAACTAGAATCTATAAATGGAGAAACTGCTCCAGAACTGGAGAATCTGAGAGCTGAACAAAGCCAAGGTATATTGCAAATGTCTCTGATTCAGGCTTTTTCCAGAAGTTTGCATGAAATGCAAAGTGACCTCAAACTTTTATCATTAAGAGGTGATAGCTCCAGGAATAATGTCATATTACCCAGCTGCCAAAACATGCCTTACTCCCTTTTATTAAGTACTTTGCCAATAACCATGCAAGTTGTTTGGTACCTGCCCCATCTCAGCTATTGTGAGGCAAATTCACAGAAAAATGCCTTCAGGACTACCCGTTTGTTGCTACACGTTGCCAGGAGTCCCTCTGAGCCAGCAGGAGGAACACTGTGGCTTTTCACACTTCTTCATTTTCCCCATTTTCCTCTGCAGCACTTCAGAGGCAGCAAATGAGCTGAGCAGGGCTCCCTTGAGCTGTGCCTCGCTCCACTGCAATTTTTCTGGTCTGGAAAGGTCTAAAACCTTCTCTAAAGGTAGGAAATGCCCATTCCTCATTTCCCAACCAGAAGATGATGACAAACAGTAATGAAGTTTGTGTGTTGGAGGAGGCAATATGGGCACACATTTCCCTTTTCAGGGTGTGGAAGCTTTCCCCATGGGTGTTGTGTCCAGGTTAGCACACTGCTATAGAGATGTCCTGTTCCAGAAGGGAAGTTTTCACTTGCAGTTTTTTAGCCAGCCCCTAGAACTGATTTTTTTTTTTTAATTGATGATTGTCATAAAAATGATGTCATAAAATTGATTATTTGTCATTAAAAATGATTTTTTTTGTTTAATTTTTTATTTTAACAACCCCAAACCTATGTTCTTGCTCTCTTTCAATCTGCGGAATCAGAGCTGCTTTTGCTTGCACTGCTTCTAGTATTGGTTTGAAAAATTAAAATTATCAGAAACCTGGGTTTACTATACTCATTGATTTCCTTTCAATAGCTTTGGTGCTGGTCTGTCATATGCATACAGTGTATTTCACTCATGCTGTTTTTCTGCAGAGCTTTAATACATGATTTGGGAGGAAGAACCATATCATGCACTTTAAGCAAATGTGGCTTTAGGGCTGCCATGCATTCCTCCAGTGAGCTATAATCACCCTGGCTGTGTCACAAAGCCTGTCTGATTGGGACTGGGGGGCTCAGAAATGAATCTTGAATTTTCTTTATCTTTGAATGAGTCCAGATGTTTTGTTAGATACCAGTTCTGTTCTCCCTCCTTTCCCTTTTTCTTTTTTTTTATCTTTTTTTTTTTTTAATGTCAGAATGAATTGATCCCAGGCTGCTCCTCTGTACTCTGACACTCTCGAATATGGAAGTGTCACTGTAAAATGAACCATAGCAAATTGTTAATAAGCTGCCTTCAGAGAGAGTTATCGTTTTTGACATTTAGTTATAGATTTATCCCTTGTGCAGGAAGCCTCCTTCATTTCATGCATGCTAACCATGGTGGGGAAAAGGCATTATTAAGTATTTTTCATACTTTGGTCTATTGAACAGCCACATCTCATGCAGTGCCAGGCTCGTGCAGGAAATGGAAGGAAGGACAGAAGAAATGTCAACACTGTGTGAAACCTATGGGCCAAAATCCTTTCAAAAGATAGTTTTAGGGTGCCTGTCCCACCATACTGGTTTGGTATCAGTGCTGCATATTCAGAAGGAGCCTGTGAGTTATCAGGGCTAATTGATTCAGGTTAGAACATGCCTCTGCACTGAATTCCACTAACCCAGCCCTAATTGCAGCTGTTTCTGCTGATAACAAATAATAACTGTTACCTAGGTTTTTTTAAATGTTTTCATGTTATGTATTTTAATATAATGCTGAGATACTAAAATTCTGGTAACTGAGATTAATGCCTGGAAACTATACCCCTATGTTCACCCATTATATTTTTAAAGTGATCCTGGGCACAGCAACTTTAAATTGATGCTTTGGACCTGATAGGAAAAAAAAAAAAAAAAAAAAAAAAAAAAAAAAAAAAAAAACAAACCAACACCTTATTATTTTGTTCCCTTTGATACCTCTAACACTAAATATGTCATTGTAAGTAAAACCTATCTGGAAGGGGAAAGAGCTGTTCTTGTCCAAGGAGCATGACTGGAAAAATGTGTGACTATTTTCTCCCAGTAAGAAGCTTACAAATATGCTCAGAAGGTGCACTGCCCAGTCTAATGTTAGCTGTGCTCACTTTTTGTTCTTAGCAGTGAGCAAATCTCACCTAGAAAATTGCAAAAATCTCTCTTCCAACTTATGATTAAAGGAATGGCAGTGACTTCAGATAATGATATTTTTTGATATCATTCTCTCTCTCTTCTCCAAAGATATGCTTTACTTTGGGTTTTCAAAATCAGGTGTAGCAGGGTATTTGCAGAAGTGGCACCAAGACTTATATAAAGCAAAGCACAGGTAAGATAAAATAATAACCCTGCAAAATGAGGGAGAAATCCAAAACACACCAAAGTCAATTATTCCTTCCCAGGAATTTAGCAGACATTGGCTTATTCCCCCATCAGCTATAGCTTCTTTCCTGGTATTTCTTTCCCCCTTAGGAGAAAAACAAAGGTGTCCTTGAAAATAAAGGGAGGGCAGCATTCTTGCCTGCTGAGGGCTGACCTCCCTCTTCAGCTCTGGTTTTCCAAAGGAAAACTACCACCAGTGCAATTCTAGGTCTTGACACCCATGTAGGCACAGTGGACAACATCATGATATGCAGAGAGACTGATTTTGGGATGCAGTCAGATCCCTGGGTGTCCATCCAACATCTCCTGTGTTTACATGAAGGTACCTGCCCTGCAGGAGAAATCCTGGTGACAAACACCTGCCAGGGATGGCCTCAGCAGCATCAGACTGTGAAAATCTAACCATAAAAGTTAAGTAGAGCTGTTACTCATCTCCCCAGATAAAGATAATGTGCCAAAATAGAAGGCTGAGTTGAATTTTAAAAAAGGAAAAAACCTCCTAATTGCTTAATTAGACTTGCAGGAGATAAAAGGGCAATGCCAAGCCAAGCATTCCTAAGTTGAAAAAAAAATTGATGAAGTGCTTATGTACCTGAGAAATAAGATTGAAGGATCAGTGTTGCAGGGAAATACAAGTTTATTAGTATTAATAAAGACATAAACATTAATGTCATTGGGTTAGGAAAAAATAAAGTACTGTTACCATCAGACCATGCTGCTTTCTAGGTTTCTGTTGGCACCCTGGCATTAATTCCTTATTTTTTCCTGTGAGTTACTTTTAGAAATTCTGCGTGACAATTTGGAGTGGTTATAGTAATTTTCAAGTAGATACTAATTTTACTGACCTTTTGGTAAATTCAATCCAATTTCAACTAAAATCAGTTGCTAGGTATTTATCAACTTCAGCCACAGCAGCTGAGAAGACATCATCCTGATCGCTGCTTGTGTGTATTTATCATACCCTAAATTAGGTTTTTAAATAAACAGAGATGCCTTTAAGATAATGTTTGTCCTACATCTCAGAGGAGTGTAGCTTAGAGCAAAACTTATTAGTTTAAGGGAAAGAGTTCTGCCAAGCTCCAGTGTACATTACAGATGGATACTGAAGCTGTCTGGAGCTTGGACACATCAGGAAAAATCTCAGCAGAGATTTAGGGCTGGATTCTTTGAAGAGGTTAAAAAAATCCATTAAAAAAATCTGTTCATCAGTATCTAGACTTTCATGCTATGGAGGTAGTGTTATAATGGGGTTACACTTCACCTGGGGATGAGGATATGTAAGTATGCATATGCGGTTTGGCCCAAGAAAAACATTTATTTTTGCACAAAATAGGGGTGTTATTTTCATTTAAGGATTTTAGTTAAGGCTGCTTCCTTGTAACTAGAATTCTTAAGGGTGTGTTTGGTCCTGATTCAAGGGTGTGTTTGTCAAACCATGCACATCTTCCACCCCTCTTTTACAAGGGCAGCTTCTTATCCTACCCTGCCTTTGTTATGCAAGCGGCTGGTAACCAGATCTTCTGAGTGTCCCCAGTGGTGTCCTGAGCAGCCTGAATGACTTGTGAAAAGGTGCTGGTTCCCCACAGGTTTCTCCCGGGGTGATGGGTGGCAGTGCAGGGTGTGTGTCTGTGTGTTCAGCCCACTTGCGATGTATTAGAGAAGTGAGAGTGCTCAGCTCCAGGGCACTCAGTCAAAATACAAAGTGCTGATTTGGGGCTCTAAAGGAGAGGAGGGGAAAGAGGAAGAGAGGTCAGGCAGTCCTTCCTCCTGGGAACTTCCATTCTTGCTGTCTCATTCTTATTCACCTCTGGTTTTAAAAAAATATTCAGGTGTTAAAGTCATCTTTTTACATATTCAGGGCCAGAGACCCCCAAGTCTGGGGACTCCAGTAATGCAAAGAAACCCCAAGCTTTTCAACTGACAGGTAACAGTTGTGTTTTATTTCAAAATTATAACAAAAATCCTAAATGCTTTATCCGAGGCATTCGCTAAAGAAGCTGTGTGTTTCCAGCTATGGAAATTGGATGCTCACTGAAGTTGCTTTCCCTACCAGCCTGTGCAGACTGATGTCTTTCTCTCCCTCCTTAAAAGGCCTAATTATGCCACAGGCAGCCACCTTGTTCTGTTCAGTCTTGTATTCTGCCACATTACCATTGGAAGCAGAAAGAACTAATTAAATAAGTATACTAAATGACTATTTTCTCATTCATTTATTCTCTATCCAACCTCATTGAGTATTCTCTTTTAGTCAGATGATAGATAGAGGAAGGCAGGCCTTTTTTTGCATTGGTTCTCAGGGGTTTAGGCAGCCATTAGGACTACTGAAGTTATATATAGGTTATTTTTCAATTCCTTCTACATTCTCAGATTGAAATTCACTCCCTTGGTATATGCTGTCTTCTGCATAAAGGCATCAGAGGAAGCCAAAATGTAATCCTGCTTAACTCCTACTTTGTTTCAACGCATCAAAATTTCAGGTGTAAAAGAACACTGAGATACTTTAATAAAGACATAGTGGTCAACCCAGCCTCAGCAGCCTGTCCCTGGTGCCGCTCATGCTTGCAGTTTACCATGCATATTAAAACCCAGTGGCTGATGCTTTGTGGATTTGTACTGCTTTTCTGTGGGAAGAAAAGGAGTTGTAGACAACAGCAGACATCCCTTTTCCCCTTGCCTCCTGTTTCTCTCCTTAGCCCAGGAAGGGAAAACAAACATCAGCCTGTGAAAGGAAAGACCCTTTGGCAAGGAGGAGGCTTCCATGAGCTCTCCCATGGGCATTCCCATTCTGCCTCATGTCTGAGCAAAGGGCAGCTCATATTATTTTAAGCCTCCCTTGGGATGTCAGGAGCAGAAGGTAGATGATACCCATCAAGACATTAGGACCCAGGGCTCCTTGCTCTGTCTAAAACAGAGTTCTGAAAACTATATAATTTATCAGGCAGATGTAATTCTATCAAGGGGTTCTGGCGATGGTGCAAACCACATCATCCAATTATAGCCTGGAAATTCAGTTACTGTGCCTGCAGGAGCAAATACTGCCCTTATATCCCATAGTGTGAATCTGCAAATCTTGTTTGGGGGGAAACAGTGCTGCCCTCCTCCCCCTTAGTGCTGTTCCAGGTGTATTTGTGGATTGCATTTTGGTGGAATACAGGCTATATTAAAAATGGTACTGGTTTATGCTACAAAAGGCTAAGGTGAATGGAGTGCAATTTTTCCCTTGTGAGCTCTTCACTAAAATTTCATTGTCACAGGTTTAGTGCGCAGTTCAGAGCAATTTGAGCAACACAGCCAGAAAAGCAGAAGGGTTAATTAGGTACAATATGCTGGCTTTAGTACAAAATACACAGAGCTTGACTAGTTTAAGTAAGCATTTGTGTTTGATTAGAGTCTGCATGTCCTAATAGAAAGAGACTGTGTTGTAATAGAAAAGATGATAAAGATTGAATTTATGTCTTTTTTAATAGGAATGAGAAGTGTGGAATTATCCTAAGATTATCCTACCCTCTCTGTGGGTTAGAGTAAAGTTTGTTTTAGATTTGTTTTATAGTGTAGTGTGAAGGGTTTTGCTGGATTTGCCGTTAATGTACTATTCCAAAGGAAATGTTAATGCTCTAAGGAACATCTAAACCTTTAATATGCAAAAACAACTCCCAAAGTACTCATTTGGCATTACACAGGAGTCATTCTTAATCTCTAGAGTGTTTGGTATTTTGTTAAGATTGCACATATTGACAAATGCTATCAAACCTGTAAAATATGAATTTATTTTGTAAGCAATATACTTATTTTTATATCATTGAAATAATCAACGTCTGTCTGTATAGTCTAAGAAAATGCTGTGTCTGGCTTCTTAATAGTAAAATTCCTTTGCTTTGATCATAAACTTATCAGTCTGATAGCTGAACTGAACGTAGTTTAAGTGAATTTTATAATATCTGCATCTATCTGTAAGCTGTCTCCACTCTGCCCAGGACATTGGCAGTCCTTTAGTATTTGTCTTAAGTCCAGGAAACAGTCTAGAGGTCAAAACCAGGTTTTCCTCTTATCTTGGGAGATGAATGCTCTTCAGAAACCCCTACCATTCTGATTTTTATGGATACCCCAGAGTGCTTCCAGATGTATGCCCTTGCAGAAAAAGAACAATAACAGCCTAGTTGCCATCTGTGGTACTAAACCACAGCACAACACTTGGCCCATCAGGCCTCACACAACTTTCTTGCCCTGCCACTACCTTTAGCTACATGAGATAAATAAAACGGATGGGCTTTAGTTATAATTGGCTTGTGTGTAGCTTTTTAGATGTCAGACTTTGCACTCCCCTACTGAGCTTTTACAATTGTATGTTGAGTTTGTAGGAGAAAATAGTAACTTTTTTTTCCTGAACTTCTGCATGTTTCAATTGAAAATGTTTGAGCGAGGCAACAAAGGTTTGGTCTCAGCTGAGAATGTAGACAACGTAGAACGTACCTGGTTGAAGTAATTTTAGAACTTTACAGGACTCCAAACCCAGTCAGTTTAAGGGCAGAGAGACTGCTGCTTTTGGAAAGCTATCCTTGGTGCTAAATGCCCTGTTAAAATACAAAGCTCCTCCCAAACAAAAGATTTAATAAAAGATTATTTTTCTTTTACGGCATTTTTTACAACCACTGCAGTGTATGGCACCCTCAGTGGTTTTACAACCCCCTTGTCATTGCCTTGAGTTTACTGGCCATGGTGGTATTTATGGACAGTGCAGACATTGTGCTCTGAACAGTCTGCTCGCCAGCATCAAGGATGATTCACAGGAACCATTTTTTTATGTGATGAGATTTTATAGTAAAACAGGACTAATATTGTTTATTTTCACACTCTGAACCATTCCCGTAAGCCTTCTTTATGTCACTAAAACTTTATTCAGAATGATTTTTGCTTGTTGGTGTTTCAGCTGTCCTGGTATTTTGAAATAGAGATTTTGGTCCATTTTTGCTTTTTACAAGAGTGTTTATCTCTCTGTAGCAGATGTAGTTCTCCCGCCTCATCCTCCCATGGAAAAGTCTGCTCTGAAAGTCTAAGATTAGGATGTGGGGAAAGGGAAGAAGACAAATGAGTTTTATATGGTTAGGTAAATAATTTAATAAACATCCGTATGGAGCGTAGCTGCCCTTCCTGTGCTATTTCAGACGGTCTGCCCACTCAGCTGGAGTTGGCAGGATGGATGGAAAGAAGTGTGCAGAGAGAGAGTAGAGCTATCATATCAGAGGATACCTCCCAAAGGACAGAAAGGAAGGGGGCTCCTCAGCAGTCTGTGAGTGCTGCAGTCCCATGCTCAGCATTTTACTTCTTGAAATTCTGCCCCAGTTAGCTTGACCACCTCTCTCTTCCCTGGCTTCCCCCTGCCTTTCCCCTCCTCAGCAGCCTGCGTTGGTGACGAGGTGCAATTTCAGGAACAAAAGTGGAAGCAGCTTGCAAGAAAAGATGAAATCCTTTTTTTCCTTTAGTGCTTCTGGTGCAGCAATGCAAAATTTCACTTAGGCCCTGCCACATCCAGGCCTTTGCTCACCTATTAGGCTTATTTTTTGGTCTCATTGCCCTGTGGAGAGTGTAGTGACTTCTTGCATGAGATTGCAGGAAACTCCACAGGTCAGGACCAGCTCCACTTATGCTTGTTTTATTTCTGTGTATTGTTATTGTTTCTGGCCTGTATGGAAAAACCCCCTGTGTGTCAGAAACCAGGTTTTCTCCAAAAGCACTTTAGATGTTGTTTAACTTCACTTTCACACTGATAAAATGGTGGAAACTCTTTCCATCCTTCCTTCCCACTTCAAGCATCCCTCTGTCTTTGTCAAAACCTAATCACAAGTGAAGATGTCCCCCACAGAGGACCTGTTTATAATGATAGCAACTCCATCAGCAGCTTATGGTCACATTGCAGAGCTGCTTGTTGGATAGGATGGGTTTTCTTGCTCAGAGGGGGCACCTGGGAGTGTATTTTCCTTTTCTGTAATGAAAGCAGGACAAAAGCACATTCAAGGTTCATGATTGCTGTTTCTTGGACATATGATGACTTTAAAACAGTCAGACTGGAAGAATGGTCAGAATAATGTGAATGAGTAGGGAAATGCAATTTCCAAACACAGCAGTTACATTGCAAAAGCAGGTGATGATTCATGAGCATTCGCAAAGAGTTTTGACCATCTTTTCAAATTACATTAATATTCTTATTGCTCTTGCAGTGGCTGAGAACCTTTTATTGCATTCATTACCCTTTTAAAAAGTAATACTAAGGCTGTTTTGCAGAATAGTAACCATGTGTATCACAGCTGTGGTTCTGACAATAAATAGTTCAGTGAGATGTGTTGGCTTATTCCAGCGTTGACTGCTGTGTATTAACTCTCTGAAAATTAACTATAAAATGACACCCCTGGGTCCAGAGTTCATAGTTCTTAAAATTTTCAAATCAGTGGCACTCACGTTTTGAACAGGTCTCTTTCTTTGCTTCCTTCTTGAGCTGCCAGCTGCTGCAGCTCAGAGCTAACTTAGCACCACAATTAATAAACTTTCTCCAAACTGCACCTTGCCTTGAGTGACCCAGTGCACTCTCCTTCTCTTTTGCCATTACTGGGGGCCTGCTTTCAGGTTGCTACAAGCCACCTTCATCTCAACAACTGTGTATGTAAAGATTATTTCTCAAACTCTTTTGTGTTCTTACTCGACTTGGTTCACTCTGCAGCAGAAGAAAGTGCATAGAAGAAATGAGACCTTTGTAATCATTGTGGCTCCATTTTGCAGCTTGCCTTAAACCAAAATTTGCCCTCATAGAAATTGTTGAGATGATTTCAGGAAGGAGAAGAAAACATAAAAAAAAGCTGGGATGGTAATGTAAACTTCTTTTTCGCTCAGAAACTGGGCCAAGAAAGGAATGATAAATATTTACATAAAATTTGAATAACAATTTTTTCTATTCAAAATTAATTCTAGACATAGTTGTTTTTTATTTCACCTTAAAAACCAAAAGTCCTTTGGTGCTTAAATCTGTGAGAAAGCATTCTGCTCTAGGTCAGATTAAATATTTTGTTAGAAATTAAATTATCTTTTTCTATTACAAACAAGCCCTAAAATTAATTATTTGTAGAGTCCCGAGGAGAAATAATGGAAATTGAATACACAAGTTTGATGCTACAGTGCAGAAAAAAGGACTTTATGTTTCTGTATGCAACACTGGTGGTATTTTTATTGGTCATTAATACTAAGTTCATTTCTGCTACAGATACATCATAAAAATTCAGAGCTCCATAAGCAGTCTGGAATCTGAGAAACATGATTATCATGAATGATGCTAGAAGCTCAAGCTATTCAGCTTATCAAAATGAGAGAGAAAGGAGTGAGTTTAGGTTATTCTAGAACAGAAAGAAAGTAATTTATGTCAACTTTATACTAATTTTCATTTCCATGGCTTGAAACCAGATTTCTAAAATGGGTTATTAGGTTTTGCAGTATCCCTTAGACAAAATTTTCTTGCAGAAACACTTTCCATAATTATATTTATGGATCAAGACAGGACAGTAGATATAGCCCATGTGGTTCTTCATTGTATCTGAATGAGGACATAGGAACTCTGAAAGGAATTCGGGTTTTGTAGTGGAAATACATTTTTCCCTGGCAACACAGTATAACAGATCGATTTGTTGCTCTGCATTATTTTGTCTCCACTTCAACAAGGTTGCTAATCAGGCTCTCCATATGAGGGTGGCTGTTCCCTGGCAAAAGAACTGAATCTCTGTATTGGTTGGTTATTACTTCTGAATATTTAACAAGGAGACAGCTCTTCTACGGATGGTAATGCTAAAAAATATTACAACTATCCCTAGGAAAAAAAGTTACAAAAAAGCAATGACTGGAAGTGCATGAAGAAAAATGGAATTGCAAGTATGAACAACTCTATTTGAATGAAAAAAAGAATTACAATTCTTGAGCATTCTCATCTAAGTGATGTTCTGCAAGCCACCCTGATGAATATGGCATTGCATCAAAATTATCAGAAATTCAGCCAAACTCCCTTCTTGGAAATGGGCAATTATATAAACTGGGTGCTGAGAATATAACTGGTATATTTGTACTTATTTTTATTTTTATTTTATTTTACCATTGGAAGACTTAACTTTCAAGTATTTTTTAAAAGTTCAGCTTGCATAGCTCAAATTTGGACTCACATTTGAGTGTAATTTTTCTGCATAAAGTAGATCAGCTACTTGCAGCCCTTGAATTGATGGCGGTTTGTGTATTTGGACCACGAGCAGGAAATCTGCCTTGATTGTCACAGTTGACACTCTGCATTATGTAGGATCACAATATTTAGAGTGTTGATATTGATATTTGCATGGAATATTTAGATTTCCCATTTATTTTGCACTACATGCATGTATGGTTTTCATCAAAAAGAATCTTGAACAGATGTTGAGCAGGTTATTTAATAGGGGTTTTTTACATAACTAAATTCTTGCAACTAGTTTCCCCAAGTGGTGCTTAAGATCATAAATAAATCCTATTGTGCTTCGTCCATATCAATAATGGGTCCATGGTGGGTGATGCATTCTTGACAGAAAAGAAAGTGTCTTTGTCATAAGTTGTTTTGTGAACTCGAAGTAGACCACTGAGAGAAAAACCTAATTAATGAAAATTGACTGGAAAAGTCTTCAAGCCTAACTTTTCTTGTTGGATTCAGGAGGTACACTTTTTCAACGCTTCTTCAGATTGTGTCTATGCCTGGTGAAGGTGGAAATCCCATTTCTGTTGTCTCTGAGGGCCTGCCAGAGATGAGTGACCTGAGATTCTGGTATGGGATCTCTGCCCATGACAGTGCCATGCTCGTGCCTTTCATGTGTTCCTGTTGATGCTTTTCCAAGCTAAGTGACCCTGCCTCGGATCTTCCACAGGTCTGAAAGCTTCCAGGATGTTCCCAAGAGTCCCAGTGCTCTTTCTTTACAATAGCTTCTGGCACCACTGTTGGGATGATCCATCCAGCATCCTCCCACCAGCATAGCCCCAGAACATCAGATCTGTGCTTCAGCCCTCACTTCATTTTGACAGACAGTTTTTGGGAGCTCTTGGGCAAAATAAAGAAGTTGGAGGAGTGACGTCCTCCAACTTCCTGAGATAACAGAATAGCTTCCTGGCAACAGAATAGCTTTTCCAACCTGTAAAGTGCTAGGATTCTTCAAGTAGCTTCCTATTTTTAAGTCATTTCAGTTTTCTTCAGGAATTTTCATGGCTGTCATGTCTCATTCTAATCACAAATGTGAGTTTTCTCACCCCTGGCTGACAAGGGTTCCTCAAAGCTGTGGTTGTGCACTCCAGTCTTTATAAAAGAAGCTGCTCTTGTACCTTTCAAAAGCACCTCCTGTGTAAAGACTTCAATTTAAGGCTTGCATGAATCTTCAATCCTGTGTCTCCTCTGTAAGCATTATGAGATGGTCTGAAGTCTCCGAATCAATCTGATGCTCTCCAAGTCTTGACTCCCACCCTGGAGAAGCTAGTTTCATGAAAAACATGAAAAGGTCAGGTTCTTCTTCTTCTAAAAGAGTAGCCCTGATAGAGGATTTGAGTATTTGTAACACTGCAGGAAAAAATGTAGCAGACTATGCTTTTAATGCTGTTTCTGTTAAGATATGTGCTGTGTAAAATAGGACTATATCTTCTGAATCTGCTACAGATCTTCTTGGCCGGAGACACTTCAGCATCCAGTACGTTAGGATGCCCTTAAAGGATTTCTGAACATGCAAAGCAACAGCTTTGTTCTAAGTTTTGTGACTTCAGCTGGTGTGATTTTTCAGAATTAACATCTTGATCAGTTGCCAACAGGAGAGTGCAGTGCAATACCCAGTATTAGCAAAGGGAAGGTTACCTACAATAAGGTGGCTTTTTATATCCTGTTTTGCTGGAGGCAAGAAGACAAAAGATCCATCACAAAAAAAAAAAAAAAAAAAAAAAAAAAAAAAGAAAAGGTTATTTTCCAATGACTCCTTTCCAGCAGCCTCTTGTGGATCAGGCACCCACAGTAATTCAGTGCATTCAGCTTTACCTTGGAGATGGACAGAATAATAAGGGATGGGACAGAGTAAAATGAGAGAGCAACGCCAGCCATAGCAAAAAAAACCAAAAAACAAAAAAAACCCCAAACAAACAAACAAACAAACAAAAAAAAAAAACCTAACCAGATTATAACCCCACAAACCCACTGAGTAAAATATCACTTCTATTGGTTTGGTTTTTTGGAATATCATGGGATGTTTAGTTCCAGAATAGGGGAGAATGGCAAAATGGCTTTGCAGTTCCAGAGTTGGGGGAAATGGTGGCGGGGAATGTTTTTTATCCACTAGTACAATTCTGAAATGCAGTAAATACAAGTCGTGAGGGGTTAGAAGTTCACTGCAGTGTGCAAACCATAGTCCTATTAAAAGTGCATCCTCCATTAGAGCAATGCTGTCTTGTGGAAAAACTACCTTCCCTTTGGAGGACAAAGCTGTGGTATAATTAAGACAATTATTTTTTTCAATGGATGTCTTTTATCTTTTTTTCCTAGCTAGTTGTGGGCTTTTTAACTTGGGAAATCTTTTAGAAGTTGCTAATAAGAAAAAACTGAGCAACTGTTGGCTGCTGAAATGAGTCAGCTGAGGGGTGTTTTTGCTTGGCCCAGCAGGAACAGATAATAATCTAGTGTATAAGAAAGACTCCATTTTTTAAAGGCCGTGGTCTCCATTCTTAACGAAGTGTCTGTGCTGGAGACCTTTTCTGAACCAGGCTTTTATCAGATACAAACCATAAAAGCACCAGCTAGGTAAGGTAGCTATGGCTGCACTACTTTTTTATCTCTGCACAGTGAGTCCTGTGTGTTGGAGGAAAATCTGATGCTGTCAGTACAGCTTCACATGGCTGCTCTTCCCACCTGCCCCTTGTAACCAGGAGGGAGCTGGGGAGTCCTTCTGTATTTTCTGTCAGGATCAGTAATGTCCTGGAGCTCATGCTGTATGAGCACCACAAGATAGGGACCTCTCTCAGGGCCTCTCAAAAGCTTCATGTGTGTTAAATTCTTCCCCTAAACCACAGCAGCCTAATTAAGAGCTTTTAGTGCCTTATCATATTTGATGGCTCCTGCAGTTAGGGCGTCACATCTCGTAGCATTTCGGTGGAGTAGGGTGTGGACAGGGGCAGCTCTGTGCAGGTTAAGAAGTGATGTTGTAAGTAATTACGAGGAAAATAGCTTGGCTTCTTGGCTGCCACATGTGTCATTGCATGCTCCATAAAGATGATGGGATTTGCCTGCTGCTCTGTTCTCACAGGGCTCTGTGTCTGGTGCTTTCAGTGCTGAGGTTCATACCAGAGCAAAAAGCTCTTGTGCAGGAAATGCTCACCTCTCTTTAAACAACATCTCCTCATGAGGAAATGTTGTGGCATATGCTCCTTGTGGTCAAATTGCACTCCCTTTGAGGTGCTTATGATCCCCAAACCTGCTGTCACTCCACTGAGATATTGCTTAAAAAAAAAAAAAAAAAAAAAAGTACAAAATAGTCAGGGATTCAGTGACAGGCAGCACTTGTTCTGTCATGGTTAGGGGTGGATTGGGTGCACCTTATAATGTGTCAAAAAAAGGTAAAATTGTCCAAACCTGTGGTGTATTTTTGAAAAATCGTGAGATGCTCATGTTATTTAGCTGCTTTGGAAAACACTGCCTGAAATTCTCATCTTGGGAGATAATGTACTGTTGTTATATACCATGTGTCAGTGTGGAAAGAATTTAAACTAACTACATTTTAAGGCCTAGTGACTAGCAAGTTTTGTGCCATTTTTATGTGTCTCTATGGAGCACATGAGCACCACTCTCTCCAGTGCCACTTACCAGGTAACGCTGGTTTTTTATCAGACTGTCAGAAAAGCCCTGGGATCCCATCTGGGATTTACTGTGATAGAAGGCAGGGAGACTAAAATTAGTGCATTTACTTCCCTCAGCCATTTACCCACATTGCCACTGCTCCCTCTCCAGTCAAATGAGGTCAATCAGCTTGACAGCCTCATCCCCTCCACTAAACCTTCAGTTGAGGAGAACAGCTCCAGCAGAGCACAGAAGGTCAAAAGCTTGACAGAGAATTAGGCTCTAAATGTCCATGGGGCCATGTGCCCTAGTTAGGGAGAGATTTGCTGTTGACTTTGCCAGCACCATGTCTTACTGCACCCACCAACCCAGGGACATTTCCCTCAGCTGAGGGAGACTTTTGCTCCATGTTCTGGGTTAAACATCCTGTCTCAGCTCAGACACTCTGTTATCTCTACCAGGCTGATCACATAATGATGGTTGCACTGCTTTCTTGTCCGGGATTTCCCATCTCCACTCATGTCCCATTTCTGCCTCACTTCTCTTAGTGTAGGATTGCTCATCTTGGCCTCAGTTCATAACCCTTTACCTCCTTTCTTGCCTTTGTGTGTGATCTACTTTGCCTCTTCTTAAACTTGTGATCTATAAAGCAGAAGTCAACTGTTATTATGAGGTTAAACAGGAGTGTATTACATCCCCATGTTTGCAGGCTGAAAAGAAACAGTGATGGTCTAAAGCACCACACAACCCAAAGTTGTGAATCAGAGCCCCCTAAACAAGAGATAATCTTTTCAAAAGGGATACATTTAAAGAAAAGGAAATGCATCTTTCATTTTCCTCTCTGGTTTTCAAGCATTTCAGAGTTACACTCTGGGGCTCTATCCCACAGCAGTGCACACTGTAAGCAATGAAGAGAACAGCTAAAAAAATGCAAACCTGAAACTTCCATTGACCTTCCTCAGCACATACTCCAGGGAAAAGGCTTCATTAGGAGAGGTGGAAATGTTGCCAGTGCAAAAAATCAGTGTGTGCAAGATGCATGGAGTTTTCTCCATGTGTTTTCTGGACATCAGACCTCAAGCACCCGTGTGACCTTAGTCTCTGTCTTGAAAGCAGAGCCCTCTTCCTTGCTTAAAAATATAAGCAGGTAAACAAAGCTTAGGTATCCCAGAAGCCACTGAAATGTGGCCACTTTTCCAGTAAAGTCCAGGAGAATGCACACGACTGGGAAGAAGGGCAACAGAGTAAATATAAAACAGGTTCATGTCCTCTGAAGGAAAATTACAAAAGAGGAATCTTAAAAGTGTCCTAAAAATTATTTTTTTAAAAAAAAATGTGAATTTCTATTTCTACTGAGCCCCCTCCAGCATCTTGTGAGTCTTCACATGGCATTTATTCTTCTCTTTGTTTATTTAAGAAAAAGATTTTAAAAGAAAGCAGTAATTTGGAACTTCATTCTTAATTCTAAAGGGTTTCACTTAAAGCCTGGTTAGATTCAATGCTTGCACTAAAAATAAGCTTGAAAAAATCAAGTTTACAATGTTAAATATTAATTCAATTTGCAAACACGTGCACAATCTTAAGGAGCTTACCTATCATGGACAAGACATAAAACCATACTTTATACTTGTGGATGTGAAAAGAGCCAACAGTTTTGTCAGCATTACTGCCCTAAAGTAAAACAAGTATAAGAAGAAAATCAGCCAGTATAAGTTATCTTTTGGCCTGCAAAACTTTCTGTGCTGGGCTTGGCCTGGCTTCCCTCTCTGCCAATAAAAGAAAACATGCCTCTCCCATCCCTGTTACAGGAGTAGCTGCCTTGGGCTTCCAGCAAGGGGGAAAGCTCTACTGCCCTGTTCTGCAGCTGGCTCCATTTCCTTTGGTGCCATTCACCTGTAATTGGAAGCACACACTCAGACATCCAGGCCCTGGTTAGAGACTCCTTGGGCAGCAGGTGTGGAGTCAATCCCACAGTGGGAGCATGGCCTTGTGCTCAACACGCTGCTGGCTGGGATGTCTCTGCTGCAGTGCTCTGCCCATCTGAAGGGATGGGAATGGAGAGAAGGCGAGTGTCAGAGGGTTTGCTCTGACTTCTGCAAAGCAGGCCGTGCTGCTGCTGCCCTCCATAATCTTTTAACTGGTACAAGAGCTTTTCTTGAGCAGAGAGTGTGGGTGAGCTTTGACTTTTCGCATCCACCTTTGCCAGAGAGGGTGATGAGTGGCTGGTGCAGGCTCTGGTCCAACAACACAACAGCTGAAGGTGCCCCTCTCCAATAGAGAAGTGCTGTGCTGGGGATTTAATTCCAGTTTTTCAAAGAGCTGGCTGGAAAACAAACATTCTGTTTCGAAGGAGGGGAAAATAAGAAGAAGCCTGAGCTTTGGTATCTGATTTTTTCCAGAGGTTTGCAGCTTTCCTTAATGCAGGCAGATTCCTATATTGGATTTTCCTGCCCCCTGTGGTAGCTCCCTAAAGTAAAGATTTACTTTCGGGGCAAGAGACTCTTATCTCTGTCTCTGGCATGACTTCTCTACCTGATAACCTCTGTTATAAAGGAGATCTCACTTTCAGTCCTTACTTTGAACTGGGCAAGAGGGATAGGAGCCCAATCTGTCTACATCCTGTGTGTGCATCTTGCTCTCTGAAAAAATTGGTCACAATATCCAGTTTGATCTGAAACCCAACCAAAAAGAGAAGACTGGAAGAAAAAAAAACACTAAACTTCTTATTTTATCATTAAATCAAAATTAGAAACCAATCTTAAAAAAAAAAAAAATAAAAGAACAAAACAAACCTCACTGGAATCTGCCCAACCTTAAATATCCACAGAACAGTCTCCATGTAAAGCTCCTTCTATCATCACAAACTCCACAATCAATCACATCCATATCTTTTTATCTGAATATTTCTAGTGTCTTTTTTGCTTGTTGTTTTGGATTTTTTTAACCAATTGTCAGAGCTTAAATACATCTTTATCAAAAAATGGTATTTACAGAACTGGGAAAAGCCCCTGCTCCTACTTTTTTGCCAAGCAGGAGAGGAATGAATCTGACATTACCTCAGGATTTTATCTATTTAGCTCCATCTGCAGGCTGTGTCCATGAGGTGTGCAATACATATCCTTGATTTCTCTCTTCAGTCAAGTGCTCCCAGGGAGAGAGGTATCTCCTGGAGATCGTCTGACCCAAATTAGGTGGAGAAATTGCAGTTACGGACAGCTGTGTGATCCAAAGTGCGAATGGTGCAGAGCTCAAGGTGCCAAGTGATGTTGTAAAGGGCTAGGAAATGCTGCAGCTTTGCTGGTAATGTAAAGAAGGATCTCAATTCTTTTTTCCACCACCTCCTGGTAGTGGTTCCTGGCTGCTGGTGCTGCTCTAATCCCTTTGGAGCTGGAGAGGGGCTGTGGTACTGCCCACCTGCTATGGGGGCCGTGTTCCTTCCAGTCCCCTTTGGATCATTGCTTTGGAGTTCCCCTCCAGGCCAGTCCTGCCCAGAGCCTGGTCTTGCCGGTAACCCCAAGGTTGTGCCTGTGTTTGGGAAATGCTAGTGGCCAGCAAGAGAGAGGTTGTGCTCCAGCACAAGCCTTCAAAGCTGTCAGTGCTGTAGAGACTGAGCAATAGAGCCAGCCAGCTGCTTGCTCGGGAAGTCATGGCTAATACACTTCCATGCCTTCAGCCTTTCCCACCTGTCATGTAGTCTGCCAAACTGCTCTTTTACCTTGCCTTCTCTTTCCTCCACACTTCTCTCAGGAAAACAAACAAATACACCAACTGCAAAAAGGAACAGAGAGACCAGGAACTGGGTTCAGCCACTGCTGTCACCACTTACCTGATCAGGTTTGATTTTCCCATTCTTGCTTCATGGCCTGACTCAGCTTTCTGCTCTGTACAAGCCGAGTGGTAATACTTGCTGTTAATGGAGATACTTTCAAGACTAGATACTTTGAGAGCATTAACATAGGGCATTCCTGAAATTTGTCAAAAGTTGTGACAACTTCATATAGAAATTCTCCTGTGGAAGGAAAGAGACAAATATTTTGAAAGGCTTACAAGTTAATGTGATGATAAATGCCAGGATCTTATTTTCCAGACTGTTCTGGTTTACCTTCTCTCTGTTCCCTACCTGGGGGTACATTACAGCTTTGCTCCCAGCAGTTGCAGACAGCTGCTGTTTGCAGGGAGGAACTCCTGTGGCATTATTTATGGCAGCTCTCAGTGAGAGGACAGTGATTTATTGTGTGCCATCTTCTGCAGCTGTGAATTTGCACCACAGTGACAGGGACATTCAGTGGAATCCTGATTTTCAGTCTGACACAGAGGTAGAGAAAGGTGAACTGTCTGGGTAAAAATGAAAGCCTTTTAGTATCCTCCTTTGCCCTCCCACAAATAGGCTTTTACTTTCTGAAATTGGGAAATTATGATTGCAAATACCCTGGCATTTGTGTTTCTATCTCTCCTGCCAGACAACTTTCTCAAGAGAAGTCAGGATAGTCTTGATTCTTCCTCTAAAATTGGGTGACCTTTCTTTATATAGGTCCCCCTCTCTTGCCTCTCCTCCAAACCCTACATCTGACTGCATCTACTGTACCTCTGACTCCCCTTACTAGAGAAACTCTGTTGAATTTGTCACCATGCTCTAAGCTGCAAAACATGCAGGGTGGCAGCAAAAGGAGCCCTCACCCAGGAGCTCTCAGGTCTGCCTCTGTCTGCAAAAAGGAGCTCACTTCTCTATGCTGCCAAAAAAGAGCTGTAGAATTTGACTCCATGCCCTTGATCTTGAAAAAAGATGCACAGATCCACTGAGCAGGCTCATGGGCTTATCCAAATTGAATCTCAGTGCCAAGTCTCTTGGTTTTGATCTGTGCTATAAAAGTGTTAAATTTCCTACAAAGCCATTGGCATTCTGCACAGGGAAAATGACAGAATAAAACCTGGGAATGCCTTGCATTTTATTTCTGGGGTTATATCTTTCGACCACAGTTTATCTGGCACAATGCACAGGAAAATGATGGGATGTGTTTTGTAACATTACACAGGAAATCCTGGCATTGCCTTCTCTCAGCAGCAGTGAACCATGCCAGTCAGCTGTGGCATGGTGTCATGGGACAATAAGCAAGCCCAGCTTAGTGGCCCCTGTGAGAGGCTGCATGGGAAGCTGCTTCATGAGCTGTGTCTACTGGAGAGGGAGTAAAGGAAGAAGGAGGGAAAGGTTCATTTATTTGCTCCCAACATTCCTCCTCTGAGGTTCGTATGGTAGAAATTGCAAAGCTGAAGTGGGATTAATAATTCCATAAAAGACATGACTGTAGGTACTATAATGGAGGGCAAGTGAGCCCATTATCTGGTCTGGCTGACTATGAAAGATTTTTGCTCCAAGGCATGTACTGTAATTGAAGATTTGGTTGGTCAAGCTGTAGAATACTTTCAGGATACAAGTGATGTGTGCTGTCATTGCCATGCAAGCTTATGTTTCCTTTCTCCTCTTCTCCTGAGCTGAATAGAGTATAACCTTCAGATGAGTAATCCATGTGTGAATAATAGGGGTTTACATTTCAGGGGTAAAAAAGGTATGAGGTGAAATGCAAAACTTCAGATCTTCCTTCTAGTTCCTTCCTGCTCTGCTTCTTCCAGCAACAAAACTAGTGATAGGTCTTGATTGCTCTGAATTTAGTGCTTCTCCAAAGTACTAAAATCCAGAGGGAAAAAAAAAAATACACACGTGAACAGGTACAGCCCTTGTTTATTGAAATGCAGAGGGGCCAGGCGACTGGATTAGGCAAATTCTGTGAGACAAGAATACAGCTAAGTACCTGAAAAACTGCAACATTACCAGGGAAATGCCTTTATTAACAGAATAAACATTCAGTCCTCCTCTGCAGATTGTCCAGATTGAATGGCACTTGGTTCTTATCAAGACACTTCTTCATAACATGGAACTCTCAGATAGTGTGATCCTTCAAGCAAACACCATGCTGCTTAAAGCCTGATTCCTATCACGCAAAACAGCCTGCAACCCCTCTGGGCACACACCGCAGTGAAAGGTGGGCAATAAACCATCGGTTCTTAACTTTTACTAAACACTGGCAGCTAGCAGGGTTTCTGTGCCAGGCTTTTTTCACCTCTCCACTTTGCTGGTAGCCCTGGGAAAGCATGGAAAAGGGTTTTGATCGTTAGGAATTTCTCCCAGAAAGCCTGCGGACACAGAGGTGGCAGCCTGGCATGCTGATGCTTTCCTGAAATGTAAGGAAGTGATTACTCAGTCTGGTGAAGAAGAGCAACTTCCTACCTTATCTCTCCATCCATAAGAGCAGCAGGGTTGCAAAAGGCAGCAGCAGCAGCACAGCCCATGGGTTCATGCTGTGCACAGATTGAACAGAGTGCTGCACTCAGGCAGCTTCTTGCTCACAAAGTTGTACTACTTCATCTTTCATAATCTTCTTTTTGGAGAGGTTAAAGCCCTCCTTCTTTTAGGAGAGGTTCTAAACCATCCTTTTAACATTAAGGAGATGTTAAAAGATCTGAATGCTCATGGAGGTAGAGACATTCATGATCTCATGTCTTTGAGGAAGTCTTACCTGTTTGCAGTTTGGAAGGGAAAGTAGGCAGAGCAAGCCCCACACCAGCCAAGGTGTCCTAAGCAATATTTCCAGGGTGTGTGTCTCAGGCAGGTCTGTTTGTAACCTGGGCCAGGCTTGTGTCAAAAGTGTGGTTTGATACACATTTAGCTTTAACAGCAGAAGTAGAATTCCTCAAACCTCAAGGTGCAGAATAAGGAATACCATTTTTTTTAAGTGGAGTCCAATCCACTCTTCAGTGCCTCTGGTAAATTCGGCTGGGATTCTTAAAATTTCTAGGCAGAATTGTGGCTTTTCCTTAGGCTTCCCTGGATACCCTCTATACTGCTGTGTGCATTTGAAGAGTATTCATTGGTATGATCTGAGAAGGCTTTAAAGAAGGAATGTACTTCAGGGTATCTCTAGAAATGGTTCTTCTATGAAATGCTTTTGCTTGGGAGAACAAATCAAAGTAATTAATTAAATTTTGGAGTAATAATATATCCTATACAGTAATTTTAAACATTTTTACTTTCATTGTCCAAAGGATTGTCTGGAGAGGGTTCTCCTCAGTATATGTCCAAATGTGTAAGGTTGGTATTGCAGTGTTCATGTACAGAAGTAGTGATTTCAAATCTCAGTGTGTTTAAAACCCTGTATGGGAGTGAATCTGGGAAGCTTTCACCACTGCAACCAAGTACCAAGAAGATAAAAGCATTTGAGGTATTTTTAAATGCCAGATTTCAGACACAAAGTGTATTACTGTGATTTGATCTTCAGACTGTATTTATCTGCCTAGCCTCTCCTGTTCTATCAACAACTCTGTTCACCTTGGAGATAGCTATAAGCTATTGATTCGGGGTCTCTAAAATCCAAATTATGATATTTAAGTCAAGATATGTGAATCATTCATTTAAACACTATCAAAAAGGAAATTTTGAAGATTTTTTTAAAATTTTTACAGGCTTAAAAAAAGAAAATCACTGTACAAGCAGTTTAAAACATGACAGAATCATCAGCCAAATATTTTTGTCATACTTGCTTAGGTAAATAGCAGATAAATGTCAAATATGCAAGGGCCACCTAGATCTCTTACTTTTAAAAAGGACTGGTTCTAGACTGTCACTTCAAGGGACTTAGTGTAGATGATGTGTCTTCTGTTTCTCAAAATATAGATGCAGGTAGTTTGGGTAAGAAAGAGGCTTTGCACTGCCTGAAGCATGACTCCAAGCAAACATGATCATTTCCAGGTTCTTACAATGAAATGAAAGATCTTTTCCTCCACCCGATAACCCAAATATCACAGTGTGCTTAAGGATGCTGCTGACATTTTCAAAGACCACCCAAGGTGTTGCCTTTCTGACTGCAGATATGCCCTGGGTCTCCATGGGACTCCCTGTCTTTTCCTTTCCAGCTCTCTTTTGTCTCTTCTGCTTGCTTTCACTCTGCCTCTTGTCAAGTCATTGGAATCCAGTTTAGATATGAGCAAATACCATATTGTCATAGCTGGAATAAGTGCTTGACTTTTAAAGGTAGTCTAAACATATACAATATATAAAAATTGAAGTTCACTAGTCACCACAATTCTTAAGATGTTAAGAATTTGATTTTTAATGTAATTGCCTCTTAGCTGAAGACTGGGCTCATGTGTTCATGCAGGGCTAGGTCAGGTTCAGTTAACTTTTTTATTTATCCTTCTTACAGCACATCAGCAGAGGGTTTAAACAGATTAGGAAAAGCCATTCCTTATGATTTAATTAAAAATACTTCCTTAAAAAAAAAGATAAATATTTTAGTATTTCATTTTGATGTTTTCTTAATGCAAACTTTTGGTGTTTGACTTATTGCTTTGTGTACCAAAAGTCTGAGAATGCCCTTTGGAATAGTAATTGAGCCTAATAACTGTTTGCATCTCAGTCTTGGGAAAAAAAACAACAACAAAGTCAAACTAAAGTGTTTGTTTCAATTGTTTTCTTTCTCCTGCTAAGCAGAACAGTTATTTACATGGCTTGTTAACCACAGGGCCTCTCAGGCAGGGGTCAGCTGACAAGTGACACTGGAGGAAATGTTCAGTTTGTTGAGGGAGAAGACATCTAAGAAGTATGCAGTGGCTGAAAGGGCATGTTCCAAGATTTCCATTTTTGGTTAATTGAGGTATCCTGTGCTGATTCATAAAAATGCCACTTTTTTCACAGCTTGTCCAGAAGGGTTGGGGCTCGCAGGTGTGTGCTCTGTGTTAGGCTCTGCTGTCTGAAAGTTAATGATGAAGCTCCTGCTGACTTTGGACATTGGGGTTTCCTGATTTTGCGTGAAATTACTGGTTAATTTCAGATAAGAGAGGAGCTCCTGATTTACTTACATCCTGCTTGGGACCTGCAACTCACGTCCTCAAGTGGTATGAATTAACCATAAATTCTGCTCATAAAGCCACAATATCACTTCTGAGTGCTGCCAGTGTTGTAGGGGACAGTGTGAAGAAAGTGTAAATTTAGGAAAGAGCATTGTCTCTCCATCCTGTGGCAGTCCTGTGCATCACAGCTGATCTGTGGATCCTGGAGGCAACTTTGGAGGCACAGGCAGTTAGAAAGACACATTTCCCAGGGCAAACAGAGGACGGGGAGTGCAGAGCTGTCCCAGTGGAGGGGAACATATCAAAGCCTGCATAGTTCTTCTGCAGACTCCACAAGCTGTTCCTGCTCTTGCTTTTGGCTTATGGTATTAAAAGCAAGAGGAAAATTAAGTCCAGGGTGTTCATGTGGCCATGAAGTACTGAATTTTTTATAAAGCTTAGTAACTGTCATTTTTCAAGTAATTTTCTAAAAGAGGGCTGGAATGTGGGTAGTGCACAGGAACCAACGTACCTTGAAAGTACATTTCTTTGTTTTAATAAGGCTGGCGGTGTACCGTGACTCACCATAATGAATTAATTTGGTGTTTACCATAACAGCACTGAGCTTAATGAACTCATCATATTTATGCAACTGTCTGTAGATGTTCTCTTGTCATTTGGGATTTATAAATAGGTACTAATACTTTTATAGCTGCTTTCTCCTGAGCAGGAAAGTTCTTCACAGTGAAAGGCCATTAAAGTTCACTTCTATTTTTCTATATAAAAGTAAGCAGAAGATCTTTAATAACTTGATTTTTATCTTTATGTAGTTTCTGAATTGTTAGTATGTACTCAGCAAAGCTGTTCACCTTGAACAAAACTATTGTAGAGCCATCCTTATCAAATTCCACCAGCCATATAAATGGAGTTAATATCTCATTTTACTGCAGATGCCATTTCATTTAAGTTTAGCCTTCTGCATTTGGAAGGGAGTATCCATGTAAGTTCAACAGATTTGAGTAAAAAGAAGTTCTCTAAATTGAACAAAGTGGTACTAATTTATGGGATCCAAGTTCTGGTTCTTACATCTTTAGAAGGTAATGGTTTGTTGCTGAACAAAGCAGAAGGTCAGCTGCTTCCTGTCTTTTAATATTGCTTGATATGCAAATCCTTAATGTTGAACAGCAGCTCTGGTTTACTACTGTTTCTTCTGTCATCTCTAGAAGGCAAGATGCTTTTCCTTGTTTCTGTGCACTGCCTTCCTACTGGCAGCAGTGTGGTCCCAAGCACTGCTGAAGGGCACAGCAGAAGGCAGTCACCTGCCTACCCCCGTGGGCCTCCAGTTAGCTGGGCTTAAATCTGCTTGGAGTCCCTGCCATCAAACAGGCTTTGCAGCTGGACCCACGGGCACTCTTTTGCTGGGTTAAGTGGTGGGAATGGGTGCAAAGGGAGCACTGCTTCGTTTAATCTGGCAGCATTTGGCTGGCACACAACATTTCCTCTCATGGAGCCCATGATTGGCAGCTCATTAAAAAGCTGGCATAAAAAAAATATCCACACGGAAAAACAGAAAACAGTCTCTTCAGAACCAAAAATTCTCACAGATATCAGGATCTGTAGTTGAAGGAAGGGCTGGTATATATATATATATATATAACGATCTCTGCTTTCTTTGCTCATTTTGCAAGCTCTCTCAACATCACTTCATCTACTCAGGACCAGGCACTGGCAGTGCTGCCCTCTTTCTTTCACCTCAGAGCAATGACTTCTGCCCTACACCTTCCCACATGTCCTTTTTATGGTTGAAATATGATGCTGTAAATCTTATAAATATGATTTATGGCATCAAAGTCAAGGCTTTGAGCAACAATGTGTGTCTCCTGCCAGGCCTCAAGGATGAGGGCAAAATATCAAAACTCACCAGGTCTTATGAGATAGTGAGGTACCACTGGTGGGAGAGGAGATGAAAAGGACTCTAAGAGTCTCCTACTCACCTCTTTCCATTCTTATTTCCTGCTTCCTTCCATGGGGAAGCAAGCCAGGCTAGGCAGCAGCCATCCCCCTCTGGCACCACAGCCCTGAGCCAGCCTTCCTCGTGGAAGCTGCTCTGCTGCTGAGAGAGGGGTCTGCTTTACCAAAACCTAAAGCTTGCTCAGGGAGATGCAACAGGAGCTGGCATCACTCCAGTTATTGCAGTGAATGGGAAAGATTTAGGCAGTTGCTTCACTGAAATAAAAAAAAACCACAAACACTCCTTGTGGGTCCCTACCTGTCTACTTTGATAATTGAAGGATGCTTACAAATCAGCTTAGTTTTACATCTTGCTTTAAGAGGAGAACCAAATTCTGCAGACTTTATACTAGACTTTTGATAGAAAAGCTCCAGTGAGAGGTTTTGCCTGGGGAATGATTTTTGGCTAGCCACTGTAGAAGTTACCAGAGGTCGTCACTCCCTGATCCCATCTGCAAGCACTGAGTGCTCCCAAAGGTGACCCATATGAGTCCTCTGGGAGCCAGCACAAGGGTTGGGACCTTGGCTCAGGCTCCTGAGGCAGAGCCCACCAAGGTACACAACTGTAGCATTTTTATTCTTATTATTTACATTTCCCCCCCCCCCCCCCCTTTCAACAGTGGGCATTCATTACCTTGGCTCTGTTCTCTGCAGCAGTCTGATCTGCTGACTAGAGCCAAGCACTCCATCACATCCTCTGCCTTATCAGTGCCACTGGGGAAGTTATCCCTCTGGAGAACATGTTACTGGTGCAGAAGGCTGATATTCAGTGACCTTTGACATCCCAGAACATGCATTGGCATTTCCAATATTGTTGTAGATGGCCTCTCGTATCTCACGCTCACCGCTGATAGCTGAGAATGAAATTAGATCAAAAAAGGTGTTGTCACAGAGGTCTCAATTTCAGAGCATTTGTGACACCTTGCTGTCATATTAAGTTGGGATTTTTTTATCTGTGGGTGTTTTGGAGGAGTAATTCCATTTCACTGTCTGCAGCAAAGTATGGAGTTACCAAGTGGAATCCAGCCCCATTCCCATTGATTCATTAGGATTTGTTTATATCCCTGTTAGATCTGGAAACCACTGGCAGCTTAGTTTTCTGTGTTTATATCCACAAGACATCACTTGGCACTGTGAATTCAGAGCCAAAACAGTTAAAATGCACACAGCCATTTTCTTTTGTGCAGCTCAATAAATTTACGCCATTGCTTTGAAAAATGTACTCTCACACTTTGCTTGCTAAAGAAAAATATATTTAAGACCTGCACTCTATCCACAAGCAAGTTTTAAAGGTCATATTTTTTGGACAAATTGGATTATTTCAATATATAGGCTTCTTTTGTAAGCTTTTTAAGTCTATGATATTTCAAAACATCAGGAACTCATGCACCCTGCTTATTAATTTCCACTGGCTTAGGTCTCGCAGTACTACTCTGTAGTAATAAGCAAGTTCAAAAGAGGCAAGGCCATTGAGGAAAAAGTTCAGTTGTAAAAACGTGGGACTAGGAAATAGAGGCACTTGCTGGAATTGTAGCATTAGAACATCATTGTCATTCAGAGCATTTAGTTAATGCCTTATTACTTTAGTCATTTATTAAATCTGAAAATCAAATAACAAGCTGATTGTAGTATCTGCCACCCAACAGGTACATCTGATTAGCGTATCGGGGAACCCTCCAGGAGCTGCGGCAAATCCAAGTATTTTTGGGGAAAGAGTGCCATCGTGTGGGAGCCTCCTTGCAGCACGCAGCGCCCGTGTCGCGTCGTGCCTGCTTGCGAGGAACCTCCTTTCCTCCTTTGTTTTTCCTGGAATTTCCATAAAAAGCACGATTTTCGTTTCTGAGAATGAGCTGCAAAGATAGAAACTTTCATAACTAGGAACAGCTTAGAAGTGTTAAATCTCCTTAATATGTTAACTATTATTTTGATTCCACAAACAAGTGAAATGAAGTGTTTCTGAAGCCTAACAGAAGCAGGATCTCCCTCTCTCTCTGCGTGCCATTAATATATTTAGATATTAGTGCTCTTATTATTTCTCTCAATATATATTTTATCCCTCAACATCTGTTTACAGCAGCAGTTTCACAAGGCTTCATTACAAGATTTCCACTTCTTGAGCACTCCCATGTAACGATGCCATTACTATCCCAAATTTCTTCTTCCATTTTTTATGTTTTCCTTTAAAGAATTGAACTTATATGTTACATCGATAAAGAAAATTGCCAATAATTACCAGGGGTACAATTAGGAATAAATCTCCTTTAAGGAACAAGCCAAAGCTCAGTGTCTTTATGCAAATGCCTTTTGTTAAAAAGATGTCTTGTGTAATCAGGAATTACACTGACAAGTGAAGAATCACTTAATTAATGAGAACAGAGAATCATTTGGATGGTTCATTCTATTCCTGTCTGAATAAAAGAGAGAAAATAGCCCTTCTCAGGGATTAGAGTCACTGCTGGAAGAAGTAAACCCTATGGGTGTTGTTCTGTTACAGCCTTGGGTAGATAGTACAGTAATTCCTAAATATAAAAACACATATGTTTGCATATTAGGCGGTGAAAATTAATTGACAGTTACTCCACAAGAACTTACACAAAAGGGTTCTGTTTATGCTGGCCATCTGCTCCTGCTAACCTCTCAGAATGGAATATTTGGGCCAAAATACTTGCCTAAATCCTAGTACAGGATTCCAGGACTGTGAGAACCAGAATTATGGTGAGTTCTTTCCATAAGGACTGTATGCCATGATCAAGGGTAGTGTATGGACCCTGTTTGCAGTTGCAGAGGCATAACCTGGTCTCCAGTTCAGCCCTTTGTTTAGAGCAGGTGAATTTACTCTGGGTCTTTTCATTTCACCAGGGATGCTGATGCCAATTCCCTGTTCCATTGTTTGACCTCTCTGATCCTTCTCTTATCTGGTTGGAATTTCTTATCTACTAGTTTATCCCAGTTGCATCTCCTTCTGTCACTGAGTCTAAACAGAGCTTCTCTACACACTCCCAGACAGCAATGGCAGCAGTCCTGCCTATGTTCCCATCCCTCCAAAGCTTATCTGAACATGGGTGGCTCATAACAAACAGCTATTTGGTCTCTTGCAACAAAACAGAGAATACTCCCATCCATGAGGTATCCCTGCTCCATCAGAAAGCTTCAGGATGAGCCTTCCCTAAGTTGTCTCTGGGTTTGGGAGAAGTCAAAACGTGGTCCAGGCAATTCTGACCTTGAATACCTTTCTCCAGGGTGGGACCTTGGGCAATGTACTGTCACAGACACTGCACAGAATTTGTCCCGCTTCTTACAAACGCAAAGCTTCGTGAACAAGGTGATTCTGGCATCTCTAAGGACACGTGTATCACTTGTGATCTGTTTCTTTTATACACTGTTCCCTCTGGAACAGCACAGGGGTGAACAAGGTCTGTTCCTCCCTGAACAGGTCATGATCCCAGCCACCAGGCTTACCCCTAGGTGGGAAGTGGGAGCTCCCTCCAGACCTGTGCTGGGATTCCAGCCACTGGTGGCTGCATGAAGCGTCCCATTCCTGGCAAGACCACAGCACAAATATACGGTCATTTGGATGTGCTATAGCAAATTAAATGGCCTTGTGGACACAACTACCTGTTGAAGCAGCATCAGAGACTGAGTCACCTCTGTACAGAGCAGCTGCCCCGTGGTCCCCAGGTGCATTCCAGCTCCCTTTTGAGGCTGATACAGACCACTGCACGGAGCTGTTGTGGTAGCCCTGAGACAGTGGGACAGCTTTCCTTACTCCTGCAGTGCACTACAGTCTCTCTGATAGCAACATCCCAGACCTCTGCTGGTTTGTGTGCACTCGTACTTTTTTGCATGCTGTGTCAAGTGATTGCAGTAGTAACTGTTTGCCTTCCAACACTGAAATGAAAAATAAATTTATTACATGAAGGAAAACTTTTCTGTTGTTTTATTCTTTTTAGGTGTAATCATTGACTTTTTTATCTTGGATAACCAGAGGCACCCAGCTGTTACTCTAGTCATTTCTGGATGCTTTTTTTAAAAACCGCTCTTCTCAGAAATAAATGGAGTAAATATGAAAATACTCTTCCAAACAAAATTCCCATTTCTCAAACACTTCATCCCACAGGAAGTCTAGTTAATAAACTAAATATTTGGTAAATATTTGGCCACGGGCTGGGTATGTAGGTCCAAGGATGAGTGAGTTCCACAGCAAGGTACCTTCCTGTGGAATCACTTATCATAAGGTTGCATTCTGGCATTAAGCAAGACTGGTTTCGGTCATCACTGACTGCAATAAGATGGCTTTCTCTCTCTCCAAAGCAGCAAATCTAGGTAATCTGATAAAGATCAGTTTACAGCAACATCATATGTAATGTGGTAAATCTGAAATGTACATTCCTTCTGATTTTTTAATTGAAATGTCTCTTCTCCAATGATTAGAATGCAAAATATTTTCAGATATCTAATGGACTAGGAAAGTCAGTTGACCTAGACTAGTAAAAGCCAATTGAGAAAACAGAGTATATGAAGTAAAGCACTTTCACTGAGGTTGTTAAAAGAAGGAAAGAGAGATTTGTGCGTGCTTTGCTGTATCTGGAGTGGAACATAGATATCCATATGCTCAGTCTAACAGGCAAACCCATACCCAAACTTTCTTTTCTGGCTAAATCAGTCTGTGCGGGTTCACCTGCTGCTTGGCTTTCCAAGACATGTGGGAAGGTTGCAGGCAGTCAGATTTACACCCTCACGCTCTCAGGTGCCACTGCCCCACTGTAACCCATAACTCTCTGCTTTCTCCCCAAGGATTTTGGAGCTGCAGCAGAATGGTGATATGGACGTACTGAAGCATAAGTGGTGGCCGAAGAACGGTCAGTGTGATCTTTACTCATCTGTGGATACCAAACAGAAAGGAGGTGCCCTGGACATAAAAAGTTTTGCAGGTGTTTTCTGCATCCTCGCTGCAGGGATTGTCCTATCCTGTTTCATTGCAATGTTGGAAACGTGGTGGAATAAAAGGAAAGGCTCCCGGGTTCCATCAAAAGAGGTATTAGATCCTCCATTTCTCCTGGGGAATTTTCATGCACCCTAAAGATTGCTGCCTTGACTTTATAGCACTAGAGAGGGTGGGGAATCAAATTCAGAGATACTTCTTTAGCTTCCTGATTTTTTAAGGTAAAGGATGTTCCTCAAAATCTTTCTAGCTATTCTTTCTAGAAAAGCTTGAATAAAAATAAATGTATATTGATGATGTATAAATATGCAACTATTCTGAGTAAAACACAATTGTTACTTGTAGAATAGTACATTATTAATACATCAATATTTAATTCATTGTTCCCATTGGTGACAGCTAATTCTCACTAGGTGTCTTGGCATCTTCTTGAAAAATACATCCCCTAAGCTCAGTGGCTTTTAAAATACATTTTAAAGTACATTTGCAAAATTTACTCTTTTACTCAGCTGTTAGCTTCTTGAATAAGCTTGTCCCCATTTGCAGAAACATTAAGCTCCTGCAACTTCCATGAACTTCAGCTCTTGTTATTTCATCTGAAGTCCAGGGAAGCAAGACTACATTAGATTTTTCAGGTTCAGGCCAGACTTATTTCTGAAACCTGCTACACGCTTGTTTCAGAAAATCTTGTACAGATGCCACAGAGAAATACATTATTTTACACCTGAGTTTGCTTCTACACCTGCATGTGTAATGCTTTCCTTCCTGTGGTAATCTACCAGCCATCTGAGCCTTGTGCAACCTTGCACCAAATTTCTTATATTCATAATTAAGTTTTTACCTCTACAAAATGCTAAAAAGAAATCAGGACAAAATTATTTATTAAAATATCCTTGGAAGCAACACCCAAAGCTGAACCTTAATATGAGCTTTAATGTAGCACTATCAAATACAGCTGTTGTGTCTGTGTAGCTTAGGCACATCTGTGTAGCTTGTGGGGTATTGCTGTTAATTTGTGTGCAGTGGTCTTGCCTTCTCTGCACTTTCTCCATTGTGTTTATTCCTGCTAATCTAATGCTGTCTAATCAGGCAGGATTAATTACACCACCTAATTAGACAACATTGGCACTGATGTTAAAATACATTTAATCTTTTCTTGCCTGTTTTAATTCCCAAGTATTTTTTTTTTTCTTTTTTTCTTTTTTTTCTTTTTTGTTCAAGATCTGGACCGGACCATTATTAAAAGGAAAAAAAAAAAGGAATCTCTAGTCTTTTAAATTGGGTTTCTCAGGAATGGAAACCATGTAGTTTCACCTGGTAAATTATTTTAAAACCCTAAAATTTACTTGATTGTTGTTTACCCAAAGTTTCACAGCTTCGTACTTTATATTTATCTGGTGCAAAACACGAAAATCAATAACAAAGGAAAAGAAAAGAAACACCAACACAGATATTTTACACACATATAAAATTTTCTATTTCAATTTTCAAATGCTGAGAAATTCAAGTGTGTACTTTCCACAAATGGTATAATTTGGCCTCCTTGATGTTTATTATATGGCCATTAGCTTAGCACTTAAACACTCATCTCAATGTTGAATCAAAAAGCTTGGCTCAAAACTGAGTTTAACGTGGACATATGTGCTGAATGTCCCCATTATCCTGGACGTGGGGGTCATTCAGCAAAGAAATACATCTTAACTAACTTTCTTAAAATTCATTTTAGCTTCCATGAAATCCATTGGCTCTTCCAGGCCACTAGTCCAGAATCGGGGGTCAGATTGGGCCAGTTTGTGGTCAGCAAGCCAACCCTTTTTCCTGGTGGCTGCCATCTTGTGCTCCAGAATGCAAGCATTTTTACTGAAAAAAAATTGTCTAATGGTTGCGAAGATAACATTTCGGTCGCGTGCCAGAAGTAACCCATTCACTGATGTCTGCCTGAGTCTGCAGACAGCCTTAAACAGTAGCTCTGAGAGAAGTATGAACCGCCCCAGTAATCTCAATGGGATGTTGACTCTGAAGCCTGATGATAATTTAAATGTGAAAACTGCTGAATATTTCACTACTGATCACACAAGAGAGAAGAGGAAAGATCATATTATGGAGATATGCACAATCTTACTGTGAGTGGGTCTCATTTTGGTGTATCGATTGGGTGGAGATTGGGTTGTGGGCTAAGCATGGGAGAATATCACCGCTTATATATTTTCACTGGTCTGACCCTAGCCCCAAATGCATCTCTGTAAAAAGAAGGAGGACTATTTTGAGTTACTCTTAGAGGCTCAGAAACTATGAAATTCCAATCTTTTTCCCAATTGTGATTTTAAATTACTAAGGATTTGTATGTTTGTTTTTTCAAAAAAAAAAATTAAAAACAAACAAACAAAAAACAAACCAGAAAAAAAATATTTAGGACTGTCCCTCAGAGACATAGTCATGACTTGCACACTATTCGAGCCTCTGTATATTTCTTTAGCTTCTGATGTGGCCCCAGTTCTCCTGCACCCATATGCAGCTCCAAATTTTTTTAGGAGATAGCGTTTGGTGAATGCGTTTGGATTTGATGTCACCTGTGTGGTTGTTATGTGCATCCATGTCTATGTCCACCTGTGAATAAACAATAGACAGAAAGCTAAGTCCGAGAAATGAGCACTGCATTTTTTCCTTCCCATGATGAGCTCATACCAAAGCCCTTGCGGTCAGTGATCATCCAGTCCCTGGGAGATCCCTGATGCCCTGTTCCCTTCCCCTTTTTCCCTGGTTTGTCTCCTTGTCCCTGCCTTCGGAGGGTGCAGTCCTGGAGGGAAGCTGGCCCCTCAGTCTCCTTCTATTCGGGCTCTATGTTCGGCGTGGTGCCAGCGCAAATGTTCAGTGATCCATTCTGCTAAATAGATGAACTCCTGCAGTTTGTTCTAGGTGTGGACTTTTTCAGAGTGCTTGACTTCATTCCTAGAGAAAAGAGGGATCTCAAGCCCATTCGCTATACTAGGAGTTTTGCCATTGATTCAGAGAGCTCTGGATCAAGCCAGTCAATGAATTTCAGTAATCAAGGCTGGAAGTCATCAGTGCACATCTATCGGCTGCCTAATTATCCTCTGTGAGGTCCTAGAGTGTGAGATATTTCTAGTGGCCTGGAAGAGCCAGTAAATTTCACAGAGATTAAGGTAAATTTTAAGGTTAGTTGAAATTGATTTTTATTCTGAATGAGCTGCACTACTTAGACTGAGGGAATATCCCTGTACGTGTGTACTTAATGCTGCTTTGAATTAAGCTTTGCAGTTCAGCAGAAATATGTATGTACAACACAGGTGATTTATTGGGTCACCTAGGGCTTTCTCCTCTTTTTTAATTTCTATGCATTTAAATTCTCAATTATAACCAACAAACCTGTTTAATTGCGTTCTCTGGGAAGAGAGATTTAAGAAGGGAAAGGGACAGAGGTAAGAGAAGCGATGATATATTATAATAAATACATCAGGCTGCCTTCTCTTCTCACCCACAAAAGTATAATTCCATCAGAATAGATGGAATTGCTTCTTTGTAGGTAAGGAGATAATTAATCCCTCTGTTGGCATTGTAATTTAAAATTACCTGGTGTACTCCTTTCTGTGCGATGTCAATGAGTCACCAGTGCTTGGGGTTTTTTCTCTGTATGTTCAGCTTTTCTATACCACAATTTACATTATAAAGGCAAAAAAGAACCTGAGAAGTTTCTAGCCCTTCCTGAAACCCTGAGAGGATGACAAAGATGGCAACCTGATCCCTCAGAGCCTCCCATGTTGACATCCAAATGTAGTTCTCATTGTGGAGTTGAAGAGCTGGCATCATTCCAGGCATTTGAGATTATGCAGTTGACTTTTATTTAGCTGTTGCTAGTCTAACCCAGCTAGCTCCGAGCTTGCCTTTTCCTGAAAATCTACCAGTGGTGCTTTGAGTTTTGTTGTTTGGATCCAGGGTTTGAAGGTAGCTGTGGTGTAAGGGTCTTCCTCAGTTTGGCTTTGCCCACCGGATTCAGGCGGTGGGGGAGTTCGCTGGTGACATTCAGGACACCGTCAGCTAAGAGCCAGCTCTAGTTAATTGTGCCTTGTGCTCCCCGAGCAGTGCTGATCACCTTGTGAAACTTCAGCCCAGCACAAATGGCGATGGTGAGTGGTGCCTCTTGTTTTTCTCATTCCCCAGGATGACAAGGAGATCGACCTGGAGCACCTCCACAGGCGCGTGAACAGCCTCTGCACAGACGACGACAGTCCCCATAAACAGTTCTCCACCTCATCGATTGACTTGACCCCGCTGGACATTGACACTTTACCCACACGTCAGGCACTGGAGCAAATCAGTGACTTCAGGAACACTCACATCACCACAACCACCTTCATACCAGAGCAGATCCAGACTCTGAGCCGCACGCTGTCCGCTAAAGCCGCCTCGGGATTCTCCTTCGGCAGCGTGCCCGAGCACCGAACTGGCCCTTTCAGGCACAGGGCACCCAATGGGGGCTTTTTCAGGAGCCCCATCAAAACAATGTCATCTATCCCCTACCAACCAACTCCTACCCTGGGCCTGAATATCGGTAGTGACCCAGACCGAGGCACCTCCATCTGAGCATCAGAACAAATTTCTTCACTGTTTCTTATTTAGGACTCCCTTTGCAAGGAGCAGCTGTAATATTGTGGGACTAACATGGATGTAACCTTTCTTCTTTTCCTTATTTTTTGGTTTTAAGGGTTGTGGTTTGGGTTTGGGGTTTTTTTATTTTGTTTGGGGGTTATTTTCTGTTCAGGGGTTGTTTTGGGGTTTTTCTCTTTATTTTATTTAAGAATCAGAATTATTAGTAGCAACTCTTCCTTCTCCTCTTCTCTGCTTTCTCAGTCTGGTCTCTTCTGCCTCCCCTTATTCTCTGTACTACTTGAATCACTTATTCTTCGGTTTATCACCATATTAGGTTTTGGTTACTTCAGGCTTTTCATACACTTTAAATATAGGAAATGAGCAGCAATTCATGCATAGGAAAACCCTGAGGATTACTTTACAGAAGGGCATTCGCTCCTCCTCCCCCACCGCCTTTTTTTACTATAATTGCAATAACTGAAATATTTTTCATGTACTCTGCTGCATCCAGCCAGCGCTCCACTGCTGTGTGTCCTTTTAACTGTGGACCAAAGGCAAACCCTGCAGTTTAAAAATGGAAAATTTAAAAAAAAAAAGGCAAAAATACAAAAAAAAACAGAAAAAAACCTGAAAGCAAATGAAGTTCAAAGATCATTCAGGCCCCATAATATAAGAATGCAATTTTGTAGGATTACAAAAAGCCATTACTATGCCAGTAAAGACTACAGTTAAATCTACTTTTGCACTGCAACAGTGCATATGACCTTTATGTGATTGTACAGTGTTAAAAGTTTTTTCTTATGTACAGTAAACTGTATCATATGGCAGGAGCCTCTGTTGTGTTAAATAAATTAGTATCCCATACATATATATATATACATATATACGCACAGGTATGTGTATATATATATACATGTATATATAGCTATAAAATGGCAGCCGTTGCTATTGCAATTCATTTAATAAAGCTTTAGTAAAAATGTGTTGTATACAGGAGAGATGTACAGTGCAGGGTGTCTTTTCATTTAGAAAAGACAGATTGCTTTAACATTATTCTGACTTGCATCATTTGCCAACAGAGCATATTTTATACTTTTCTATTAGAGCATCCAGGGCAATTTAACATTTGTACCTAGATGTAACTCCTTTGGTTAGGTTTTGCATTGGCTTTTGAGCATTCTATATGGCTAATCTTGATAATTTTCCTTTCAATTAATTAAACAAATGGAACTCTCTCTTAGGTATACCATGTTAATGAACAACTGATACAGCTCTAGAGCAATTAAACATGGATCAAAGGTCAATAAATCCTTTTCCAAGTCAGCACAGTTGATCAATACAATAGTGGAGAAAAAAAAAAGAAAAAGCCCTCAAGATACACAGATGTGGCCTTAATTATAATCACGTATTGTTCTAGGGGAAAAAATATGAACAGGCACTCAGTTTAACCCTTTCTATGTTAAGTTAGATTTAGAGGAGCTATGTATTTTTTACATTAGTGCCAACTGTATAAAGCAAGTAAAAGAACAGCAGTGAGAGCAAAACCGGTGCCCAGTTTGGCACCAGCTTTTTCAAGTAACACTGTTACCTGTTAGAAATGTAGGAAGAGCTTTCAATTTGTAATCCTTAAACTAAAAATGCGGTTAAGTAGAAAGCAAGCAGTTTATCCTGTGAGGTTTTTTTTTATTTGGTTGGTTTTCTTTTTAATGCAACCATACACTTATTTTAATCTAACTCATTCTTTGGCTAAGATTAATAGGAATCAGCCTATGTGATTTGCTTTAGAATAAATTAAAAGGTATATTCTTCAGATCTATTATATTTTGATGCTAATTCTGTTCTGGGGGAGCATCTTGTACTGTCACTGTTTTTTGTACTAAATCTTCAAATATTGTCTACTGTGTAAGGCAGAACGAATTCTTATCGTGCAAAAGGCCATTTTGTTTCCAGGGTAGCAAGTGTCTAAAAGCATGCACAACTTGCTTCCCCCTTGTAACATTCATGAACTCATCCAACACTTCTGAGTAAAAGAAAAAAAAAAAGAAAAAAAAAGAAAAAAAAGGAAAAAAAAGAAACTTTCTTTCCAACAAGCTACATAGGGACATACCAGATGTTGCAGTGATTTTAGCTATTAAAAAACCTGTTAACCATGTACGATATTTAAAATAGGCCTATTTTGATGTGTTGCCTATTATACAGATACACAAAACACTTTTTGAGGCCTCAGTTACAAGTGGCAGAGCTTTCTGTGTATAATTTGTCTAAATAATTTGTCTAATAAAATTGTTTTCTAAACTTGTTTCCTCCTGCTGAATTGTTGAGTGCTGTGGGATTTTCAGCCTATGACAAGGTAATGTACTTATGGATTTGCTGCCCTGCTACTGCAGGGTTTTAGCCCCTGGAGATGGGATGAGCTCCTCAGGCTTCTGTGAGTCAGCTTAGTGAAGAGCATCTGTGGAAAACTCCAAGATCTACCATGTTTATCAATGTCAGGCTTGGATTTCAGAGAATATTTACAAACACCATTTTGGAGAATAAGTTTAGAGTTCCTTAGCACTGACATCTATGGGACATTATTTTTAGAAATACTGCATCCCACCTTCATCTGTTTTAGTACAATGTAGGAATTTTCTTGGAGCACAGACTTTATTTTTATAGAATCACTTTTTGCCATCTTTATTTGCACAGAGGTTAATTTTCTCTGATAGTGGACATACATTGCCTAAAACAAAAGTTTTAGTGTGAGAGAAGGTAGCCCATATTTCATTCATTATGGCCTTCTCAATCTTTAAGTTTCATTAACATTTTAAACTAATGACCTAGTCATTAACAAGCTGTGCTGCAATAACATCAGCCATGACAATTTAACTTGCAGCATCCAAAATCTGTCTCCTGGCTTTTTACAGAGTATTTTATTCACTTAATATTCCTGAGCTGTTGTAATTTTTCTTTAAGCTTAGGAGGCATTCAGAGGATCATTCACCTAAATGGAGGCACTGTGTCCCTCTCAGATTCACAGACACACTTCTGTAGAGCCAGGTAGTTTTACAGATATACCCTCTATACAGATGTACCCTCTATAGTGGGCTACATCATGGTGAACCCTGTGTGATCCATCTCTTTCTTTACAAAAAATTCCAGGGAAGTGCTAAAGACTGTCAAGTGTTCCACTGGAATTACAAGCCAGCTGTTTATAAAGATGAGTTGTTTGCATGGTATCTGCAGTTATATGACCTTTTTGAGATACCAGCTACAAACAAAAAGTGAGAAGTGGAAGAAAATGTGTTTATCTGATTTCAAAGAATCACCTAGAAAGATGTTTCTATTGACCAGCAGTGAATACCTGGAGATAAAACATTCTGCTGAGCCAAGCAAGTGAATGATTGCAGCCCTGAGGGACACAGCTGCAGCACGACCAGTGCCAAAGTCCCCTGTGTCTCCCTTTTGACTTCACAAAAAATACTGCTAGGATTTTTTGCCTGAAAAAATGTGATTTCTCAGAGTATCTTTTTCTTTCCTACTTACATAGGATGCTTTGAAGTGATAAGAACACCCTTTCTGTGAACACTCACTGGGTCATTGCAGCTTAAAGGAGGTTAATGCCCTCAAAAAGTTTAATTTCTTAACTCTGCTCAAAGATGATACATGAAAAGTAAACCAGCTTCATTTGTGCATGCTCATGGCTGTAGCTAACAAAAAAATACTCTCCAAAACCACAAAGCCATCACACAACACAGCCCTGCTTTAATTATTTTTCTCTCAGTACTTACTGATGTTTCCTCTTCACTTTGCAGAGCTGTTTTGAAATAAATGTCAAAACCAAGTCTCTCCTCCTTAATCTTAGTCACAGACAAAATTTTTGGTAAACACTGGGACAGGAACACATGCATCCACGTGTCACATTAACAGCAGTGGGCAACTGTGAAGACATCATCACAGTCTATCAGCTTGTTACATCTCACCCAAGGCATCATTTATGAGGTCAGAAATAGAAGCCTCCAAAATAAGGTCAGAGCAGGGGAAGTGAATCATAGCTTAAAAAAATTCCAAAACATAAAAATTTTACCTATGCTCAAAATTGCAGGAACCAAGAGCTTAATTTAGAAAGAAAATACTTTTAAAGAGGTGTAGTTATAAAATTAAATGTACTACCTGTCAAGACTTACAAAATCTGTGCTCCCCAGTCCCATTCATCACAGTGGTGTAATACTTTGTGTGTACTACAGAATCTATTTCTGCAACATTTGTCAAAAGAAAAAAAAATCACAGCTGGAAAACTAAACTGTCAAGTCATTAACTACTGTACTGTGGTGACACAGGAAACTTGGGGCAGAAGGAAGAATTCAGCATCTCAGAACCAGTTCACTGCTGTAAGGGGAAAACCAAATATTTCTGGGATCAGTAATTGCCATACCAGTGGAAAAAGCAACTTGCAGCCCAGCAATCACTGGACATTCCTCCACCAGGACATCACAGCTCAGTGCTTCTGTAGCTAATTATTCCTACCAGCACTAGGAAGGCCAACATTTCTTTCAGAGCATGATAATTTTTCCCCTTTCTTAAAAAAAAGCAAACACTTGTGTCCCATTCTTTGCACTAAGGGGGTGATGCACCAACACAAGATGGGGTAAGGGAATGCTGGACAATGCTGGACATGCCAAAAACAAAAGTTAACAGCAGCTTTATTTGCAAATCCAGCTATCATTCATTAAAAGACTGACCCTCCAAATCAAAGAGCTAAAAGGCAAGCCCATTAATTAATGAAAGATTTTGGGGGTGCATGAGACGACTTCAGGTGCATCAAGCACCTGAAGTAACCACCCAGCTGCAGGCGCTGCCCTGGGTTGCTCTCCTGGCCTCTGCAGCATCTGGTGTGGCAGTAAAGTAAATGAGAGCTGTTTGGGGTTTGTGTGGCCCGATTTGGGGGGGGGCGAGCTACAAGGATGGCTTCTGTGAGAAGCTGCCCAAAGCTTCCTCCTTGTAGACAGACCCCATGACAGCCAGGTCCACGAGGGACCTGCCACTGCACAAAACTACTAATGGTGTTAGTGCCTCAGGGATAATAGAGTTAATAAGGGAAAAGTGTTGCTGCCGGGAGCAGTTGCCACTGGGAGAGAGGGTGAGAATGGGTGAGAAACAGCCCTGCAGACCTCCAGTCAGGCAGAAAAAGCGGGAAGAGCTGCTCAGCAGCTGGAGCAGATACTCCCCTGCAGACCATGGCAAAGCCCATGGTGAGGCAGCTGTGCCTATGGAGGTCCAGGGCGGAGCAGAGATCCACCTGCAGCCCCTGGAGAACAGCACAGCAGAGCAGGTGAATGCCCAAAGGAATGCTATGGGAAGCACATGCTGGAGCAGACTCCAGGCAGGTTCTGTCAGGAGAAAGGAGCCATGGAGAGAGGAGCCCCCGCTGGAGCAGGTTTGCTGCAGGGTTTGTGACATTGTGGGGGACCCATGCTGCAGCCGTCTGTTCCTGAGGGGCTGCATGCTGTGGAAGGGACACATGCTGGAGGAGTTAATGAACTTTCCTTTGTGGGAGGGACCCTACACTGGAGTAGGGGAAGAGTGTGAGGAGTCCTTCCCTGAGGAGGAAGGAGCAGCAGAAGTAATGTGTCATGAACTGACCCCAGCCTCTATTCCTGGTCCCTCTGGGCTACTGAGGGCAGAAGGGTTGAGAAAATCAGGAGTAAAGTTAAGCCCAGGAATAAAGGAGGGATGGAGGGAAGTCATTTTAAGATCTGGGTTTACTTCTCATTACCCTACTTTGATCTGATTGGACATAAATTATATTTATCCCCTGAGTCAAATCTGTTTTGCCAACAATGGTGACGGGTGAGTGATTTTCCCTGTCTTTATCCCAACCCCCATTATATTTTCTCTCCTCTGTCCAGCTGAGGAAGGGCAGGAATGGAGCAGCTTTGGTGGGCACCTGGCACCCAGCCAGGTACGGCCTCTGCGAGGCGTAGCAGGCAAGTTTGCTTACACAGCCCCACAAGAGCCTCGTGTTACAGGCCCCCAGGTGAGTGCTCAGTGCTGGGCTCTCAGCCACTGCTCTCTCTGCTTCAGCTGTTTGTGTGCACCCCCCTCCACCTTCATTGGGACCCCAGCACCAGAGCTGTGGTGGGCTACAGAGAACAGGAGGAGAAAGAAAACAAGGATTTATTTCAGGGCAAAAAATCTCTCAAGGAACCCACACGCCTAATTTGAGGGTTCACACCTGGTTGCCCAATAGGTCAGCTGAGCTTTGCCTGACTTTTCCCTCCTTATGGGGCTGCAGCAGCAGCTTTGATACACAGGGTGCAGTATCCTGGTCCACCACATTGGTATTACTGGACTGGAAATATGCAGGACCTCCTTCTACATAGAGGAAAATGCTCCACATGAATCTGATTTTTGTTGCTACTCAAAGAAAGATTCAGGGGTGTCACTCCCCTAAATAGCAGAGGGACTTACTTTTCCCACTCGGCAGGGCCAGAAGCAGCCAGAAGATCCTGACACAAGCATTTTTACCAGGAGTGAGAAGGTGGTAAATATTATACAACTGCTAGAAATTGAAAAGCATGGGTGGAAAAAAACAAAACACTTTTTTATGGGTTGTGTCTTACATTTGCTGCACTCTGCCAGTCTTGCTCATGTCACTTTCAAATGCCAGGGGAAAAAAAAAAGAGGAGCAGGCAGCTCCTCTTTTGCATTGTAGCCCTGCCACTGCTGGTGAGCTTGCCTTTCTCCCCCACTGGCCAGGGACATGCTTCTTCACACACACAGTGGGGAGGTCTTGTTTGGTTTTCAATATTCCCTGGATATGAATATTCACTGTGGACCACAGTAAGAGTAATCACAGCTGACCCATGTTGTTACTAATTAATTCTTTTGCTTACACATGGGGGAACGGGAGAAAGAAAGCAAATACTGGAACAAAGATAATAATGTGGTTACTTGCTACTCCTTCTATCTGACACATTTTTAAGGAATGGTCTCTGCAGCATGACAGCAAACAGCAAGAAATTGATGTAGTGTAACAGGAAAGAGTGTTACTTTATGAAATAGTGCTCAGGCAACGCTAGAATGGTTTGTCTTGCTCTTACTTTTACAGACCTTTCTGAATCATATCTGCTGTTGCTTGGATTGGTTTTATGTCTCCCCAGGTTTAGGAGACTGCAGATGAAGTTTTCTTACCTCCCTCCTGCCAACAAAACAGAATTCCGTAAACCCCTTTATATGATTGAAAAATTATCCTGTCAACCCATCTATACAATAGAGAAAGTAGAGCCGATATGGGACACAGGAAGCTTTTTTTTCCTTACATCAAAATAAAAGATGGGTGGAAGTAGAGGGGATACACCTGGAAATCAGACTTTTGAAAGATACCTTTATTATCTTCAATAAAGATGACTGTGGTCTTCATTTTTTAAGACTTTCTACATCATCTGACAAATTTAGGTCTATCCATATGTGTATTAAGTCTGCTGTGTCTTACATGAGTTGTTTGAAAAAAGAAAACATATCCATAAATATTCCTAAACATTTATTCTGTAAGTATTGACACATAGAAGCAGCTTTTCTTCCCAAAAC
This sequence comes from Cettia cetti, assembly GCA_013401135.1. Classification (NCBI taxonomy): domain Eukaryota; kingdom Metazoa; phylum Chordata; class Aves; order Passeriformes; family Sylviidae; genus Cettia; species Cettia cetti. The sequence continues at coordinate 73,712 of VZUI01082982.1, forward strand.
TTAACAGCCAGTGAATTATTACTCATGGAATTCCAGACGGAGGGTTTATTATCCACGGCATACAGTAATTGGCTGGAGTGTATAAATACAAGTTAACCCGGAGCAGAGACACGAATTTCTATTCACGGGGTGAAGCCACGTGAGCAAGTGGCAGGTGTGGTGCATTCGCGTGCAGATCGCCATCCATTGCCACGCACTTCATCTTCCTGAGGTAATGACGGACAGTTGCAAAAAATCAAACCAAACAAAAACAAAATTTAAAAAAAAAAAAAAAGGCAAATAAACCACTGTTGTCGGTGGTTAGAAGAGCATAGGTGCCGCGCTGAAGGAGCGGCGCTGCCGGGCGGGTTTAGCGGCGAGCCCGGCCCTGCCCTGCCCGGCGCCGCCCGGGCGGTGGCGCTGCGGCACCGCCTCCCGCTCCCTCCCGGCGGCGGCGGCCGGGCCGCGCTCGGTGCCGCTGGTGCCCCGACGGGACGGGCGGCTCTTGTTCCCGAAAAGTGCCCCGGGGGCGGCGGCAGTGGCCTTGCGGCTCCCCCTCGCCAGGCGCTTGCCATCCCCCCCTCACGGGGCCGCCGTTCCGGGGCAGGGGAGGGGGGAGCGCGGAGCCGTGCGCGGCCGCGGTGGTCCCGCGGCGGCCGGGGAGCGCCATTTCCCGGGAAACGGGGCGGGCCGCGCCGCTATGCCGCCGGGATAATGGCGGGGGCCAGCGCCCTGTCACCTCTTGTGTGCGCTTTCCAAAGAGGAGCCCGGGCGTGGCGAATGGGACACAGACCGCCATTGTGCCGGCGACACTTTAATCGCCCACACCTACAATATTCAACCTGCTGCCGGCAGCGGGGCAGCCCCGGGGCGCACACCCCACCCGAGGGGACCGGGTGGTGGCCTCGCCGCCGTCTCACCAGGGCGAGGCTTTTGGGGGCACCTTCAGTGCCGTGGTGTGGGCTGGGCCGGCCCGGCTGGCCAGCGGTGCCCGCTGAGCACCAGCAGAGCAGGAGCCCCGAGCCTGCGGGACCCGTCTGGGTGGGAGAGGTGGGAGAGAAATGCCCGTGTGTCCATCCCGGGTGGCTGTGGCAGGGTACCCGTGGAGGCACCGGGATTTTGTTCAGCAAAGGAGCTTTGGCTGAACGTTGCTTGTGTGCTTCTTTCCCATGGACGTCACCTCGTGCTCTCACTAGTGTGTGAAGGCCCAGAGGCCTAGGGCAGAGAATTCCTCCTAGCATGGGTGCAACACCTGTGCTGAAGCAAGAAGTGGGGGTTTCTGCTTCATGAACCAGGCAGAGTGGGATGCTGGTTACTCCTGCCATCTCTCCCTCCAAAACTGAGCCACTTGGGTTCTCACTGAGCTCATCTGTAAACCCCTGTGACATGAGGCCATGCACCCGGGCTGCTGCAAACTGCTGCAAAGCTGTCAAGCACCTGGCCTCAGCGGCCATCAGCTGTGTCCAGCTTCACCTTCTGCCTCAACAGAGCTCTTGCTTGCTGCAGATGAGAACTAGGCTTTGCCCTTTGGGAATTTCTAAAACTTTTATGGAGGTCGAATCATCCTGCATGCCTGAAAAATAGAAATGCTTGTACGTCTCCCTCCCTCTGCAGATCAATCAGCTCTGCAGCTCAGGGCTGTGCCAGAGGTACAGGTCTTGCTGCAGTCAGGGTTTTGCAAACCTACTGCCACAGGAGAATTGCTCCCCAAGAGCTACAGGACTGCAGCTGAGTATTGCTGCTTGAACAAAACCCAAGAGGACACTGTCACAAGCACTGCAAGCAACGCTCTGCTGAAGCTGTCTGATGTCTGAGAGACTGGGAAGAGTCCTCTGCATGGCTTGGATCTTTGAGGTGCTCCTAAAACTTAATCCTCTTTAATGCTTAATTTTTGTGTATGTCTTTCTGGTGGGGGGGGGGGGGGGGGGGGGAAAAAAGGAATGGTTCTGCTTCTTTAACAAGTAGAAATTCTTAAGACATCCTAATTTACAAGGTAGTGGACCAGCTAAAGATGTCTTCAGAGAGGGTTTTTTTCACAGCCTTTCACGGGGGTAGTTCCTGAAAGCGCTGTTGATGCTGTGTTGTGTTGGAAATGGATTGTTCTGAAAAGCCCTGTGCTCGTTGCCCTCAGGGATTAAATGAGAGGATTTCCCATGAATGGCAAGGTAGTATTTTTTTCTTGGCTGACAAGATTTTCTTGGGGAAATAGTCAGCTCTTAGGGATTGATGTGAGATGCTGACCAGCACCAAACTGGGTCCATTGACTTGATTTTCTCCCCTTAGAAGGACACATTCTCCACATTGTTTTGGCTTCTGTGACTGTAAATATTTACTCTTCACGTTTTAGAGACCTTCGCTCCTCAGGAGACCTGCAAACGTTCAGATTCCAGGCTGGCATTTCCACAGCTAAGAAACCTCCTTCAGGGACTGGGCTGCCTGATTGCCAAGAGCTTTGTGGGTGATGGATGTGAGAACAGCAGATCGAAGCACAATTAAAGTACAATTGAAGCAGCCCCCTACATTCTCAGGTTACTGCTCAAGTAACGCTGGTGTTGAGAGGCAAGGCAGGCTGTTTCAAACGTTGATTTTTTTTTTCTTTTTTTCTCTCTCTTGTTCACTTATATGTTACTACTATGCCACAGTGAGCCTGCAAGCTAAATTTTTCATTTATACCTCAAGCTATGACTAGAATTTTTTCCCAGAGCAAATGTTTATAACTGTACTTCGTGCAGTGGCTAAAATGACTGTGAAAAAAGGAATGCTGAAGTGATCAGTTAAAAACCATTCTAGACCCAGCAAGTCTGGAGTACTTCCATTCTCTATGGGCTCTTGTCTAAGAGACCTTGAGAACAAGAGGAAATTATCAGATGTGATTTGAAGGAAATATATTGTTTCTGTGGATGGATTGATGTTAATTCTCTGATCTTTAACTAAATGAAGTATTGATCATATACTGTAAAACTGTTGATCACAGTGGTAGTTTTGTTGCTCAAGTGATTTGTACTAGTAAAACATATCAAAGCATGTTAGAAAGCACTTGTTCATAAAACAGGGATGGTCACTAGTGTTCTGTTACTGCTCATTTCTAGAGTAACTAAAACAACGGACCTGTGGGTGGTGCCTGTGAGCATGCACAGGCCCTGCAGAATTGTTCCTGCTGCAAAGGGTGAACAGGCTTCACCTGGAATGATGTCGTTGTTCAAAGTGTCCCACAGCTGAGAAGTGCCTCAGAAGTGTCTGAGACTTGGGTGGGACTGAAGGTAGTTAGCAATTTTAGTGGAACCTCCTTGCCAAGGTGAGTGCAAAACAAAAAAATGTTTAAAACAAAATGAGCAAAGGAAATTTATTATGAGTGGTGCCTCTTTGAATATGAAGCTTTTTGAATAAATTTAAATAAATCGGCAAAATGTTTGTAGGAACAAATTCCATAGATAAGATTCCCAACTGTATCAGCAGGCTGAATTCATTATGCCTGACAATGGCCCCAGGAGGTAGGCAAGTATTGTTATACCAATGCTTTGCATTTCTCTTGGAGGCAGTGGAGGTACTTGAATTAGAATTAACTGTACACAACTGCAAGTGTCCACAGGGTTAACCCCAGAGCATAGATATTTATGGAGGTAAATGTCACCAGGAAATGGGAATTAGTTTTACAAACCCTCCAAGAGCTGAGTGTAAGGATCTGCCCAGGAAGATAGCTCTGCAGAAATGAGGGCACATCTGCTTCAATAGCAGCATGGTCCTGGTTGTCCTGAGTGGAAAGGGGCAGAGTTCAGAAATGTGATTTGCCAGGTACCTGGGCTTTTGCTTTCTTTGCAGTCATCACTTCTAATGTGTATAAAACACTTGACAGTAAAGCATAAGCTGCTGGTCACAGGAGGAGCCTAAGAAACATTTGCTCCTGGACCCTTTTCTGCTTTGAGCAATCTTGCTCTGAATAATGTGAGTATGAACGCTTTATTTGGGTGAATATTTTAATGATGCAGTCCATGAGACTGAAAATAATTCAGCTGTACATTGTCTTTTTGTGTTTGTAGTAGCTCCTAGATGGGGTTTCCCATCCCAGAGAGCAGACCAGTCACTGGGAGGGCAGAAATCCCCCTTCCCTCCTCCTGCAGGAGGCCTGGGCAGGTTGCAGTTGAGATTCAGCAAGGATTCCCTGATCTCAGTGAGCAAGACACACAGCTTGGTTTCTATCCCCACTTGTGGGTTTTACTGCCTGAAGATCAGGGAAGGTACAAAGTGGGGTGTGTGTCACCCCACGTACTTTTCAAAAGGAAAGGAGGAAATGAGATAACACGTGGGGAAAGTGGGGAAAGGGGAGAGAAGGAATACTTTCTGACCAGTGGTGATGCCTGCACAGAAGCTGGCTGATCTTGAAATGGGACTGAATGAGCAGTTAGACTGCTGAGTACAAACTGAGGACTGACCCACGTGCTTTATGTACTTGCAAAATGTCTCTGGCTGTAATGGCAGAGGAGGCTTTTTGCAAGTCTGCTATCCCCCCTTTTGTAACCCATTTTTCTGTAACACTAGTACATTCCTGACCCCGAGTTGCTGCCTGGGCCCTTAACCAGGCTGGGAGCGAGGAGTGGGGGGGGTGCGGGGGAGGAAAGGAGGACTGTGGGGAAAATATGCATAAGGATACGGGGATAAGTTCAGTTTGTTTTCCTCTGAAAGCTTTGACACTTGCTTAGAGCAGATTCATTTTCAAGGCTTCCTACATTCCTGCTATTGTACAGTAAGTGTTTCAGACCGGTGTGCCTGTGTTTCCGACTCCCGTGAAGTCCCCTTTGCAGCAGGGCGTGCCTCGAACCGCTTCAAAAGAACCAACTTCTACAAAAGAAAAAAAGAAACTCAAGTAGGCTTGAACATACAAAGAGAGGGAGAAAGGAAAGTGAAAAGGGCCGGGCAGTGTTGAATACAAAATGAGTTCAGCCAGCCCCAGGAGTTCTTCATCGCTTACATTTATCTTATTCTGGGAGAGCAGAGCTAAACCGAGTGCTGACATAAACCACCCTTTGCCTTTGACTTTGACTCTGTGTGCACACACAGCAGATATGGAGATACAGTGACCACTGGATTTCAGTGAAACGTTTTTCCCCCTCTGAGCAGTGGTGTTGGTGGGGAAAATGGCTTTTTGTGTGTGTCCTTTCAAAGGCAAACTGTGGAGTCTCAGATGCTTCCAGTCTCTAAGTGTGCATGCGCTCACAAAACACGTGCTTGAAAAAATAAGCAGCTATTAGTGTTTCCCAGACAGAAAGTTCTCCCATCCCAGGAGCATGCTGGGGTGTTTGGCCGGTCTCCCCAGTGCTCCATACAATCGCTGAGGTATTTCTAAGGGAAGTGCCCAGCACCTGGCAGCAGCCCTGGGCTATCCAGGGATCAGGGTCCTTCCAAGGCATCAGCCACCTTGCATCCACATGAGAGGATAATGGGATGCTGCTTCCCTCTGTGCCCAGAGCCCAGTGGATGGTTTGTGGCATGGAGAATTGGGCCTGCTGTCAAGGAGGCCCAACAGCCACACAGCCCACCAGCCTGGAGGGAGGAATTTAGGACTTCAACACTGCACCAGCCTGGCTCTCCCATGCTGGGAGCTTGCTAGGCTTCTGGAAACGGGTGTCAGTAGCTGGGCTTAGCAAAGCTCCTGCTCTTTTCCAAGGTTTGGCCCGTGGTCGTTGCATGAAACAGCTCACAGCCACGGCAGCCGGTGCCTAAACGGGGAACGTGCAGGCTTAACCCTGGGGAGGAGAGGAGAGCACAGCAGGGCTGCTGGCAAAGCACACCTGTGCCACGGGCACCCAGGAGGGGAGCACATGGTGCCTGCAGGCTGAAAGAGAAGCCGAGGGTGGGGAGGGGGAGGGGGGCTGGGAATTTAGCCAGCAAACAGCACCATGCAGCACCGTGCTGAGGACTTTTTTTCCTGTAGTGATAGAAGTATTTATTGGGGGGGAGGGGGGGGAGGTACACAATAGGATAGTATAAAAGTTTTTGCTAGATACAAATAGATGGTCTGGCAACTTTCTAGACACTATACAGAAACGAGGTATTGACTTCTACTCCTTACCGACTTTGTTACCGAATAAACACTTCTATATTGGTCAGAAACTGACAATTTGTTTTCCGGGGATCCAGCAGCTTTTGCCTTTGACGCATAATACTAAGGGGAAAAAAAATTAAAAAGAAGATAAAAAGAAGTGTAGCGAAGGTTTGCCTCAGTTTGTTTTTAAAGTGAGCAAACCATCAGCATCGCACTTTCTCAATACCATCCAGTTGTTTGTGGAAGGTGGGCCCCAGGCGCCTGCCATGCGCCAAGTGTGCCCAGGCAGCTTCCTAAACTAGTGAGGCTGCTCCTTCCATGTCACTGCCGCTTGAGCTGCTGGGCTTTGAGCTGCTGGGCTTTGAGCTGCTGGGCTCCTCGCTCCCTCCCTGGCTTGCGAGTTATTCGCTTTTGAAAAAACATATCTACCTCATACTGTGCCCATCACTTTGTTCTCCACACGCCTATTCACACTGGCAAACCTCCACTTCTCCTTTCCAGGCAGGCGGCGGTGGCGGGAGGGGAGGCAGCGCGGAAGGGAAGTTAAGATGCGTGCACGGAGCTATTTCCCTCTCCACCACCTTTGGCCAGCTATTGTTGGCCCAACAAAAGGACTCGCTCGCGGGGGACCGGGACCCGGCCGAAAACGCGGCAGCTCCGGGGGCAGTGTGCTGTCCCGGCTGCAAACGTCACCGCTTCTCACCTACCGGGTCCCGCGTGGGCTTCCCGCATGTCCTCGCGATTACCGCTCTAAAACCGAGGGCATTCCTGCGGCGACTTCGCGGCCGAACCTCCGCACGGCAGCGCCGCGCTCCCTGCTCCGCCGCCCGCACCGTCCCGGGCGGACAGCGCTCCGCACCGACACCTCGGGCAGGCTCGCTGCGGCAGCAGCGAGAGCCGGACGGATCGACGGCTACTCCCGCCAGTAGGTGTGGGGAGGCCAAGGCGGGCTTTTACCGCAGCCTCCGAAATTTGGCCAGCGGCGGCTATACCAAAAAGAATGCTTCCCCAAGCGGGCGCGACGGAGCGTCCTCAGAGAATGCAGCGGCGGGGAGGACCCGGCGCCACCGGGTGTCTGTTCCCTCTGTCGGCAGAGGGTGCGGGGCAGAGGGTGTCGCTGCCCGGTGCGGCGTTCTCCCCGACATCCGCCGCTGGGCCGGGCCACTGCCCGGTGTGCGGGCGTCCCCGACATCCCCCGTTGGCCCGGGCGGCTGCCCGGTGTGCGGGCGTCCCCGACATCCCCCGTTGGGCCGGGCCGCTGCCCGGCGCGGGGCGGGCGCGCCGTCGGGGCGCTCCCCGGCACCCCCACCCGGCTCCGCCCCGCCGCG